>JARHVA010005341.1:0-40000 GCA_037957365.1 Torreya grandis
TATGAAAATATACGTATATCAAATAGCCTCAATTTTATACAATTTCATTATTCAGGGCATGGACACAGATTCGATAGTGTTAATATAATGTGTGGGTGTGATTCATGAAAAAATTATATGAAACATCTATAGGTTAGTCTAGAATCATCAGGTATGTATGTATGTATGTATGTATGTATGTATGTATGTATGTATGTAATAAAGGCCACCTACAACACAATAAGGTAATAATTATATTTATTCTATGAAAATATATTTAATATTATTTGGCCCACATGCTCTTCCTTCCATATGGTTTTGATAAATAAAAAAACTTAATAATAAATAATTTTAAAACTTAGTGTTTATTTTATTTATAGCATTAAATGTGGTGTAGGTGGAATTAAGACTACATGAATTAAAGTTTAGATCTTGCCCCATTTGTTATTGAATTGGTGCCAGTATATTGAATGTTCCAAGGTAAAATTTAATGTTGGTCCAGCACGTTATCTATAAAATTAATGTATGTTTCTCGATTATGTATGTGATAATTTTTTAATTCTTATTGTCATTTATGCAAGCTATTGGTAGAATTGATGTTCTAATAGTTTGAAGATTGGGACGAGAGGTTGGAAATGAAGGTGTAGAAAAATTTTAAGTTGGTTTCATTGTGATTTCAATTGTAAGGTATGGAAATGTGTTTCTTTTATTTTGATTACCGAAAGCAGTTATTTGCATATATAGTCATCTGTCTTGAAATGAATAAATATAATGAAAGTTCCTTGAAGAAAATATTTTAAATATTTTGTTGATGGTTTCTCAATTTTTCTAGTCATTGATGTAAGTTATTGATGAAAGTAAAGCTCTAGTAGTCAAAAGATTAGGAGGAGAGCTTGTAAATGAAGGTTTAAATAATTTCTAAGCTAGTTTTCTTGTGATTACAACTATAAGTTATGTATTTCTGTTTCTTATATCTTGAAGATTGAGAATAGTTGTTTGCATGCATAGTTGTTTATCTTGAAATGAATAAATAAAATGATAAATTCCTTGGAAAGTAACACTTTAAAGATATTGGGTGATAGTTTCTCCATTTTTATAGTCTTTAAAGGTAGCTATTGGTGAAAGTGAAGCTCTAGTAGTCAAAATATTGGGATGAAGTGCATACAATTTCTAAGCTAGTTTCTTTTTAATTATAATTCCAAAGTATGGATTTGTGTTTCTTTTGTTCTAAATATTGAGAGAAGTTATTTTCATGCACATTAGTCTATCTTGAAATGAATAAATATAATGATAAATTATTTAAAAAATATTTCTTTAACTATATTTGTTCAAAACATTGTGCATTTTGGTTTTCATAAATTTTTTGTGTATGTTTGTAAATGTTTTTCTAGAGCTTAAAATATATGAAATGGATATTTTTGGGTTAGTCATAAATTTGGTTTTAAATGATCACGAGGATCTATTATGTTTAATCATTTTTGTTCTTTGTGCATTGTTTAAAATAAGTATCTTGCATGCCATTAATTCTCTATAGAAATCAATTTATTATTTGTTTAAAAGAAGTATTTCTAAGAGGAAAGCAATTTCTTATTTATTTAAAAGTAGTATAATATGGTAAAGATTTATAATAAATTGAGCATAGCAAAAATTGTAACAAAAAATTAGAGTATATAGTACAAATAATAAACCAACTATGGAACCATAAAGAAAGACAACTATGAAAAGAAAGTAAAAAATAGGTAAAAAAATGAGTACATATGATAAGATCATATGTAGTACTTAGTACTATTTGATTGCATACCTTTGTAGGTCTTTCAAAAGTCTAATCTAAGATTGACCATTAAATTATAATATTTGATATTGAAATATGAGTACGTTATTTTGTTGTTTTAGTTACTCTTAGTTTTAATAGTGATTATATTTCCCTTTTCATTTTTCTGTTTTCATTGATAAAATATTTTTATAAAGTTAAAAATTTAGCCTTCAAGAGATTACTTTTTCTATAGGTTTTACTCTGTTGGATAGGTTATATTATATTATTCGAAATCTAATTCACATAATTTGATATATTTAATTAGTGCATCATTCATTATTATTCATAAAATTTATAAAAACTCCTATACACATCTTAGAAATATTTGTTGCTTCATAGAATCATTATTATTCTAAAACGATGAAAATAAAGAGTCAAGATGAATTAAAATAATCCTTAAAAATTTATATCATGTCCTTGTAAATTTATGTTTTCCCCTATTTTCATGTTTTGAATTTACATGTGAGTTGTGGTTTGATTCAAGTTTTAATTTATAAATTTATAAATTGTGTAGATATAGATTATGTCTATGATATCATTTTCAAATGGATATTTTTGTAGTTTATTTTTTAGATTATGTATAAATAAATATGATGGTATCATGGTTTTTTTTAGGTGTCAACTTCCAAACTGATAATGGCAAAGCTAATTCAAAAAGTTGAATAGTTATTTCATCCCTGAAGGGAGTGCTTTGCATTAGTGATTCATAAAGTTGTCATTGAAAGTTTTTTACTTTTTAAATGTCTACTTCTAGTTAGAGTGATAAGTAATTAATAGGGGGTTAATTGAAGAGAAATACATTATTGTCATATTTTGATAAACATAAAAAAGAATAAAATTTAAAAAAAATACAAGATTAAAAAATCAATCAAAACCAAACATTCTTTCTCATTATCAAGATTATGTTCAGCAACGTTCTCATCACTTTCAACCAATTGATTCAAGTAACAATATCAATGGCCAAGACAATGCTCATTTAAGACAATCTATTTTAGAAAGTGTTGATAATTTAACCTCATAAGTATTTCAGGAAATTTGTCACAACTCCAAAAAATAGAAGTTACGTGAATGAGAATTTTCAAGGAGTTCTCAAGTGGAATGGGTTTCTAAATATCCTTTCATTGAACCTATTTTGAGTGAATACACTAATGAGCCATGAAAAGAATGTACATTGATAATATGTGGTTGTAAATTGGGGGGTGTATAAACACTTGCAACTAAAATTAGATATCATAGAGAAGCATATGGGGAAAGTGTACAAAAAGAAACTTATAAATGGAGAGAATAAATTAATGATATGGTGGATTAAAAAATAAGAGGTTCTTCATATCATGTATGTGAGTGAATATGATGAATACCTAGAAAAATAATAAAAGTCTCATGCAAGTGGAAGAAAAATTGCACCTTTATTTGTAAAAATGATATGAATCAGTCAAATGTCAAAGACTATAAAACTTCATGTTGTTTTTCACATTTCAAACAAAAATTAAACAATGACTGATTGTCTAATATTTAAGGGCATGCTATAATTTATTGGTATCCCAAACTTTTAAAATACTCATTGGTTAGTTACTAGTGGTTAGAAATGGGTTAAATGTCTTAATCAAGTATAAAATGAGGATCTTTAGGAGAATATAAGGATTTCAAAATACATTTCATTATCATTGGATGAAGTTACAACCATTGATAACACATATTAGGTGTTCATACACATTTACACTATCGTAAATCATGTTTATCAGCCTTATTTTCATGCATTTCATAAAATAAATAAAAAATGCAAATTCCCAAAACCTTTTAGAAATAGTTAATAATAATTTGAAAGAGGTTGATTGCATGGATGATTTCCTAATTGTAAGAAAGATTGTTTATGTAGGGAAAGATGGAGCATCAATTATACAAGATGAAGGAAGTAGTCTTTGTTTAAGGCTATAAACATTTTGTATACAATATATGATTGGTATTCATTGTATGGAACATAGAATGAATTTGTTATCTCAATAGTTTAAAATCTTATTCATGAAATTTTTTCATACTTTTGTAGAAGTCCAAAAAAATTAAAATTTCAAAAAAATTCTAAAAGTTTCACATGAGGAAACAAGATAATTAAGGATCTTGATATTCAATTGAATTCCATTTATGGACTAGAACATAGAGTATATGCATAATATCAATCACTGAAGGGAATAATAAAGGAATATAACAACACAATAAATAAAGCTCCAGATATTTTATTTTAATTAAGTGATATAGAGATAGTATTGACCTTATGCGACCTTCTACCCATGTGAGATGAAATAAATTTAATGGTCAATAACTATCAATAAATAACAATGTGCATTCAAGAATATTCTAATTTGAAAAAAAATAATATGCCTCACCCTTGATAATTTATACTTAACACAACAGTCATTTACATGGAAAAATTTCACAAGTTGGAACTCGATGACAAATATTGAGCGTAATGTTAACATAAATTAGGAAATTAGCATTATTAACTATTATTGTGAGTGAAGTAGTTGCATTTGAATTTATCAAATAGTTATATGATAGTAATCCATAATTTGCCAAGGTAGTTGAGCAGTATTAGAATCCATTAATAGGTGGGCAAATATTATTCATGGTGAGTATCTTATACAAGAAGGTTATCTCTTCAAGGGGAAATAATTATGCATTCTAGTTGGGTCTGTACAAGACAATATAATCAGAGAATTACATAGTCATGGTTTGGCTAGACATTTTGGTAAGACAAAGGTAATAGCTTTGGTGGAGGAAAACTATTTTTGTCTAAAGATGAAGAGATATGTGAAAATTTATATTTCTAGGTGTAGGATATGTCAAGTGGATAAAGGACATGCATAAAATAATGAACTATACATCCCATTACTAGTTTCAAGAGGACTATGTACATATCTGAGTATGGATTTTGTGTTGGAATTACCAAACACATAGAGAGGTAATTATTCAAATTTTGTTTTTGTGGAAAGATTTTTTAAAATAGTTCATTTCATTACATGTAAGAAAACCAATGATGTCACTACAGTTAAATAATTATTTTTTAAGGATGTTATGAGTTTACATGGTGTTCCAAAAACTATTACTTTAGATAGGGACATAAGATTTCCAAGTCAATTTTCGAGGACTTTGTGGAAGAGGATGGGTACTAAGCTATAATTTTGTAGTGTATATCACCCACAAATAGATGGATAGATAGAAGTTGTAGCTTGGTAAATTTTTTGAGATGAATAGTGAGAGAGAAGACAAAGCAATAGGACTTGGCTTTACCATAAGCTAAGTTTGTATATAATAGTTTAGTGAATAGATCAATAGGAAAGTCACTAATTAAAAGTATTTATTAGATAAATCTTATGTATATTTTATATTTGGTATAATTACCAATTAAAATTTTGAATTAGCGATGATGTAGAAGTGTTTGCAAAGCATATGCAATAGTTGGAAGGAGTAAGAAAATAGTTACAGGAGAGTAATGAGAAATATAAAGCATCATTAGATGTCAGAAGAAGATATAAGATATTTAAATAAGAATATTTGTAAATGGTTTATTTAATAAAATAATATTTCTAAAAGGCATGTACAATAAGTTAATGTAAAAGAAAATTGGGCCATGCACAATTGTGAAGAAAATAAATGACAATGCATATGAGGTGAGTTTACCATATAAATTTGTTATCTCTAAAGCATTTAATGTTTCATATTTATATGAATTCTATGGATAATATGGTGAAGGTGACAAAGATGAAGAAGTAAATTGGCAGCAACAGGTTCCAAAGAACAAGAAGGAAAAGATGTTACAGGTTTTAGATATGAAGATAGTGAGCACAAGGAAAGGGGATTATAATAATTATTTGGTTTATTGGGTGGAATTATAGTAGGAATAAAACACATCAATTATATAAAGGGAGCTAAAAAATATTGATAAATAAAAATGATAGTAGTACAATTAGGGTAGCTTGTAGGAGCTGAATTATTTTCAACCAGAGAAAAGTGATGTACAAAAATTAGTTCAATCTTTTAGAGGCCATAAATTTTGATCCATAGCTTTATTTGAGATCTTTCACATGCCAAAATGACCATATCAAAAAAAATTTGTTGTCCTAAGTGGTTCTATCTACATAGATTTATTTTTTATATTTTTTGGAAGCCATACATGATCATTTGAGGCTCCAAAATTACAGTTTGATGAATTTTTATGGAATTTTCAAGTTTTATAAATTGTATATTTTTAGGATCAGATGTCAAGTTAAATTTAATTTTGACCCACAAGATCAAATAAACATATCATATGATACTGTAATATACCCATGATAATATCATCTAGGCTCTAAAACACTTTCTATCTTTAAATTTCACTTGAAGCACACCATTAACATTATTCATAATTAGGCATGTGCATATCTAGAAAGTTTGTCTATAGTAACTAAAGAATAAAAATAATGTTTCCAAGTAACCATGGAAAAAAATCACATATAGAGAAAATACATGAGCTTAGTATCATCAACATGTCTTTAAACTTCACAATGTAGGGCAAAAGGACTCAAATCCTTCTCCGTAAATAACTCACTTAAGACTGCCAACTAGCCTCAAAACACAATCATCAAAATTTGAACTTCTAACACCTGAAGTGACACAATCAAGGCATTCTAATGTGTTATTTCTCGGTTGTGCATATCTTTCACTCACCTTATTAACTTAAAGAAAATGGAAAACAAAGATGAGAAACTTGATGATATGTCATTATAGCTAGGGGAGAGTTTGGTATCAAGAATGGATCAGATATAGACAAAGGGTATGGTAAGCTCCGTAATACTTCTGGCTCTGCTTGAACCAAGGTGAGAGGACCTATGAGGTAGCTATATCATATGGAGATATTTTTCAATTCATCCTCCATGGGAACTATTAATACAAGGGAACACAAATGTGACTAGGGCACAAACAAACTCATTCAATCCACCTGGGAAGGGTTGTCATAGAGAATGAACAAATGCTTTAGATCATATACAAGATACTAAAGATAGATGGGTATATGAATTCAATATTAATTTTATAGAATATTCATTAATAGCATCGAAATGGAAAACTTCATCACTATGCTTTCAATGCACAAGATGCAAACACATGTTATATAGGCATGATCTTATGCATTTATTTGGAAAATAAAACTTATAGAATGAAAAAGGTGTATTATTTGTAGGGAAAGATAGATAATTGTAAGAAAGGGTGTAGTGTGTTGGTAGTTTTCAAATAGTAGGGTATATTGTAGTATTCATGACATTATTCTTTGCAAAGATGCAAAAAAAAATCAAATGGAAGCTAGTGGGAACTACTAGGAGTAATTTTCAGTCATTGGTGCCATTGACATGCAAATACTCAAATGATTATAAAACCCTAGAAACATACATTGAAACTATAATCTTACATACTCTTTCCCATTGAATCCATAAAACTAGGGTGCCCTAGCAAGCTTTTCAATAACATAATCTAAAATAATACAAAAAGGGTTTTATAATTCAAATCTATGCTTAAAATTACAGCCAATAGTAAGCATGGAGCTAAATATCTAGTCAACAAAATTTTCAAACTACATTTTTCCACTTCATCAAAATGAAATAGTAAGAACCACAAACATTTTCCATTAACTTTCCAATAAAATATTACATACATCAAGTTTTTGGAATGCTACCATGGGGGAAAGCATGATGATTTTAATCTTTTAACAAAGGATACATAAACATGCTCTCAAATCTTGATAGTGGCTACACACTTGAAACTATCTTAGCAAGTGAGATAAGATCTACACATAGCAGTTGATCCTAATTCTTTTTACAGAACCTAGATTTAGAGAAAATGAACAACCAAAAATAACCTTGACAATAGAGGATAAGCCCTATATTTATACATTTTACAACTTATTCAATTCTAGGACTATGGGTTTCCATTTGCAAAATTACAAAACAACCCTTCAAAATCTGTGAAGATGCTCCCAAATGGAAAATATTCTTTATCACACCTGAAATCTTCATCCATTTGTAAGAAAAATCATTTCACTAACTCTTTATAAGGAATGATGAATATTTGCAACAAACTCTTTGATGTCTGAACTGGAGATGCCTTTTTACATGATTTAAAAGGTGAAATTTTATGGTGGAGGCCAAAAAACGTTTTCCTCATGTGTAACTATCTTAAGATGCCCTTGACCACTCATTTGTATAACTAAGACTTCTTGGACAAATAAATTTTCTCTGTTACACACCATGGAATAAACTACTCTTGCAATGATGGCATTGAGATGTTCCATCTATGGTAGAGGTATAAAATGTTCCATGGTCAAAATATGCTCTTGAATAACCCATAACCTTATTTTGTGATTTTAATTCTTACATGTCTATGTAGGAGCCATCAATTTCAACTCTTAAATCAAATATTGCCACATATTGACATCTAGCACACCACATCAGATCCATCTAGACATTCATGGGGCTTAAAAGTGGCTAAGATACTTAGTTGCTTCCAATATGGACATGTGTCACTTTGAAATTTAGCTTGAACTCCATTGAGATGTCCACCTTTAACTATCACTATTGATCTCATTTTCTCAAATTAAATGTGCTCTATTGATCCTTTAAACCCATGATCAAACACTTGTCAGGATCCTACTGCCCACTAAGGGCACACTTGATTACCTTTGTATTAGCAACTAAACACGGAATTTAACCAGAATGATAAGTAACTAGAAATATGAAACAACACAGGATACGAAGGACAATACCTAATTGTATTAATACTCATTCAAAAGAAAATATAATAAAGAAGATGCCACACTTCTTCTTCCCACACCTCTAGAGCTCCCACACTTCTAGGGTTCACCATTAATTCTCCTCCTACACTTCACTCTCTCAATCACAGTCACAACAACCAACTCAAATACATAGTTGTTGTTCACCTCCACCAGTCAGTAACAACGCTGCGAGTACACCAAGTACACAACCGTACTCCAAGTAGATCTTCCCTTCTCTTCCTACCAACTACAAATCAATAGACCTTACTTACCATGTAGATATCTCTACTCCCTGAAGAACCCTTGTCCTTGCCTCTCCAAGTCCTTATGATTCTTCAACCAGTACTCTGGTGGATCTTTTACCAGAACTTGCATAACCTGCAACTCTCCCTGATCATACACATTCAGCACCATTTTGGAACTAAGAGGAGCTACTCTTGCTCTCTCTTCAAGCACAATGGCTTTCTAGCACACTTTTACAATACAGCCCATGAGTCTATTATATAGATCTCATGCATAAAATAATTAGACTTTCTTAATTACAATAATTAGACTCACAACTCCAAGACTAGAATAAGTCTTTACATGCAAACTGCCTGTCCAAAAATAGACATGTCTAGAACCTGCATGCAAACTGCATGCACACACAGGTTGCCGACGTCGGCTCCTTCATAACTAATGTCGGCCGACTCATAACCAATGTCAATTGCTTCTGCACAGTAATATGACCGACGTCGGTTGATCAGACTGACGTCGGTTTCCCTGCAATTTGTTCTACAACTCAGCAACCTCCGCAACTTCAGCAACCTCCTTCCCTATTTACATCAGTGAAGGTTTTAGCTCCACAACCTAACAATCTCCCACTTGGAGATAAATAGCTACACTGTACCTGTACTTATACACCATCTAATTCATTTTTTAGCTTATATCCCTCTTCAAGCTCAATCTTGAAGACCAACCACCACACACCCTATGGTGCACTACCTGTCATCCAAGTAATCTGCTGCATTAGCATCTACAAACCCATGTAGAAAAGAACTTGACCATGCATCGCATGTATACCTGCTGCTGGTCCATCTCAGATACTTGAGAATCCACTGAATTGCTCTTTAGTAATTCTTCCCCGAATTGGCTCCAAACTTTCTGACAACTCCCTCTACATGGGAAAACTCCGGTCTACCCCAGACTTCATGTGATTTCAAACACTGTGCTAAGCTTAGCTTGAACTGTCTAGTCCTTGGTGTGCTTACCAGTTCTGCATCCTACGTATTGAACCCTGCCAACACCTTCTTCACATCAGCTCCCATTGGAGTCAAAATCAACATGTGATCTTCTATGTCTCTCATGCCGAAGAATTTTGCTACTTCCAAATTCTTCATGTCATACCTCTGAACTAACTTTACCTTTAGCTTAGAAACTCCCTGCATGTGTAACCTTGCAACAAGCAACCACACCACATACAGTAACCAGATAATGTTGCGACCATTATCTAACCCGGTAAACAAAACACAATGGTTACATTGACCTTGACCAAAGCCATGCTTTATCATACACCTGTCAAACTTGTACCACTATCCTACAGCTTCCTCAAGACCATATACCCTAGCCTTCTGTCTCAATTGTCCATCCACTCTCTTCTCTAAGATGGGAATCCATTCATCTATCAGTGCTTTTATCCCTGCTGACAACTCTACCAAATCTCCCGCTTGGTTGTCTTCTGAAGAATTCATGCCATGCTCCCACTATTTCTTGGATTCTACCTACATTGCCTCTTCACATCTTCCTAGTTCTTGACCATCAGTAACCAATAATAAAGAAGGCGAACAACGAATATGAGGTTCACATACCCTTTCAGTCTTCCATATGGGCGTTTGAGACTCCCTCACAACGTGCTGTCTGCCCAAAATCCGTTCCAGTGACCGATCTCAGCCATCTCCCAATCTGCACCCGACCGATGTCAATTCCCTATGACTAACCCTTACTATTTACATCAGTTCCCACTAACCGTTGCCAGTGTCCATGCTACCAACGTCGGTTACTATCTGACCAACGTCAATTCCTATTGCCTAACACCACTGACTCTGCTGATCTGCACATGACTGACGTCAGTGCCTATGTATTCGACATCGGTTCCTCCTGACTGACACCGGTACCTGTGTTCACCTGTGAGTGATGACTTTTCACCCATGAACTCCTTTGGGGTCAAAACCCTATTCAAATTAACATAGCCATGCTCAGAATAATTCAGTCGCCTCCATTGATCTATGTCCGTCATCTCCTCCATGAACACCAAGGCTTTCCAATTCTTAAGTTTGTCAAAGATATCTATCTTCCACTTAAGAACATGCATTCCCTTCTTACATATGTGACCAAGCCTATAAAGTCACATCTCTGCAATAGAAGGTGAATCAGTAATATAAGTAGATAGATAAAGGATACCTACTTTCTTACCACTGTCTAATTCAAGTGCATCCACTGTGAGAGTTACTGTGCATCTCTCATCACCCAACTTTCTTGAAGAAATTAGACTCATCTCCAAGACTGGCACCTGCATGACCTCCTTTAACACCCATGTGTTATCTGTCTATAATTTCAGCTTCACTTCCCATTTGCCAACTATGTGATAAGGCTCACCAACCCCTAAATAAATCTCCCCAAAGTCTCCCTGGACATACCCATGAAAAGATGCTCTATTTTGGGTTGCATGGAAAGAGGCAAAAGAATCTATAAACCAAGATTCTACTTTATCCAAAGCATCCTATGCTACATCACCTGCAACATCTACTTCTACACGCTGATCTTCTACTGACCAACAATCTTCCTTTACCTGCTCTTTCTTTCCATCAATCAGACCATTCATGCTATTCAGTTTCTCCATTCATAGCTTACTTTCTTCTACCATTGCTATACTCCCACTCAATATAAAACCCCTGTGAGTGACCTATAATCAACGAACACTAACCAGATATGAACCACCTATTAGTCAACCCAACCAAAAGCTCTGATACCACTTGTTAGGATCCTACTGCCCACTAAGGGCACACTTGATTACCTTTGTATTAGCAACTAAACATGGAATTTAACCAGAATGATAAGTAACTAGAAATATGAAACAACACAGGATATGAGAGACAATACCCAATTGTATTAATACTCATTCAGAAGAAAATACAATAAAGAAGATGCCACACTTCTACTTCCGACACCTCTAGAGCTCCCACACTTCTAGGGTTCACCAGTAATTCTCCTCCTACAGTTCACTCTCTCAATCATGGTCACAACAACCAACTCAAATACAGAGTTGTTTTTCACCTCCACCAGTCAGTAATAACGCTGCTATTACACCAAGTACACAACCATACTCTAAGTAGATCTTCCCTTCTCTTGCTGCCACCTACAAATCAACAGACCTTACTTACCATGTAGATATCTCTACTCCCTGAAGAACCCTTGCCCTTGCCTCACCAAGTCCTTATGATTATTCAACCAGTACCCCAGTGGATCTTCTACAAGAACTTGCATAACCTGTAACTCTCCCTGATCATACACACTCTGTACCCCTTTGGAACTAGGAGGAGCTACTCTTGCTCTCTCTTCAAGCACAATGGCTTTCTAGCACACTTTTACAATACAGCCCATGATTCTATTATATAGATCTCATGCATACAATAATTAGACTTCCTTAATTACAATAATTAGACTCGCAACTCCAAGACTAAAATAAGTCTTTACATGCAAACTGCCTATCCAAAAATAGACCTGTCTGAAACCCGCATGCAAACTGCATGTACACACAAGTTGCCGACATCAGCTCCTTCATGACTAATGTTGGCTGACTCATAACTGACGTTGGTTACTTCTGCACTATAATATGACCAACGTCGGTTGATCAGACTGACGTCAGTTTCCCTGCAATTTGTTCTACAACTCAGCAACCTCCGCAACTTTAGCAACCTCCTTCCCTGTTTGCATCAGTGAAGCTTTTAGCTCCACAACCTAACAACACTAACATTAACCTTGTTCAAATGTGACTCACCTATAAGCCACATGATTTTTAAGCTACATATTCAATGTGAGTTATTTTCCTATGTGCCAATGTCATGTAACTTATATTCATCAATATTTTTAAAAAATTATTTTTTCCCTTCAGAAATAATAATTTCATTTCATTCCTTCTTATTATCCCTAAACAGATCACCAATACTATTCATGTAGTTCCAAAATATATAATACCATTGGTGGTCTTGTAATATTTGTAGTAATTATGACACTTGTCATCACTGTATTCATTTTAGATTTATTAAAAATTCCACATCAATATCACACTATCATATTTTTTTGGGTGAGCAAATGTGCTCTATCAAATCATGATTTATAGGACATTAGTTAGTATCTATACTTGGCCCTGAGGTCATACCACTTGGAAATCGTATGGTCCTTCTACACTTTGTACTCTATTAGTTTTATTGAGTTAACATCCTTCAACCATGTGTTGATCTTATGTTTTCTCATAGCTTCATTAAAAACTATTGACTCGCTATACTCCACTGATCATAATGTTTACATCTCAATACATTTCATTAATCTTTTGATAAGTATCCAAGATTTAATTTCCAGCATGTAGTTATGCCACTTGTCATTTCTACATTCGCCCTAAGCTTCATTGAAATCTTGGCCTATTTCACATCCTTGATTAGGATCTATACACTTTATTATGTACCATCGATTGATGGGAATAGGCTCAAACTTTTAATCATGTCTCATGAGATCAATGCCTAGCACATTCACACTTTTATTATATCCCTTTAACTTTTTAGCTTTGACCATGCTCCATCAAATCATCTATCCCTTATTCAACTTACACCATTTGATTGTGATCAATTAGGTCAAACATGATTGGATCCAAATTAACATAAAAACAATTAAGTTAGATTTTAGGGAAATAAAAGACTTAGTATAAATTCATGACATAAGTTTTTTGTGCATTAATAAATATGATAAGAGCTTTAGGATAAGACTTTGAACCAAGTTTATAACAAAGGGACCGAGCATTATCTAGACCATGATAGATAAAAGGAACAATAGCCATGGGAAATAAAAGGGACCAAATACTAATTTTAGACTAAGGTTTGGTCGTGTCAATAAACATGACTAAACCTTAGTATAAACATTGAACTAAGTCTACAGCATATTTAAAGTGTTCCCACATAAATGTCTCTTGCCAATTTGAATTTAAATCAAAGGGCCTAATCTAGGTAAATTAGAAAAAGGGTCTTAAGGTGCTCAAACATCAATTCAACTTGGATTTTGATAGACCAAAGGCTAGTAAGGATAAAATTAATAGGATACTTGACCTCTAACGAAAACTTGAGAACATGAAGTGGGCTAAATAAATTAGGCATATATGATTAACAAGTGCTCAATTGCTTTAGTGAAATTTTGGGCACTAACACTGACTCTTACCTAGCAATGTACGCCCCCTAAAGTTGTGTAAATAACCCCAAAATGTAAGACTAGGTGGTAATCCATTGGGACAAGGAGTCAACACTTAACAAATTATAACAATAGAGACTCATGAAGGCTCAATAAAATTGGGTAGAATGATAAAAATAGATCAAGAGGATCTAAATATGAACACATGACAAAAAAATATGAAAGAAAACAATACAAGTAAGGCCCAAAGAAAAGGGGTGACAATGTAATAAAATAAAAAGACTATACACTATGTAATTATGTACATAGTTATAGACTCAATCAAAGAAGCATTTTAGATGCCTACCATTGACTAGTAGCTCTAGTATTTCACTATGTAGCTATCTCAAGAAGAAATTGTGTTCCCCATTCTGATAGTGAATAAAATAGGGACCCATCTATAAGTCATAAAATTCACCTTGCTATCCTTTCTCCTCATGAATGATATCCCAAATTAGAAACAAATCACCTTCTTAGAAGTTTCTTGGAGTGACCTGCCTATCAAATATCTTATTCAACTTTTCCTTGAACTAAGGTGTCTTTCATGAGCATGTCTTCAAATTTTATCAAGATGAATAATATAGTTCATCTTGCTTTCATAATGGTTGATTTTCTCATCATCTTCTAGTTTCTTCATGAGTTGATAGGTTAGAAATTAGAAATTCATAAGCAAAACTACTTTAGCTTCATGGACAATCTTAAAAGGGATTTTGCTTATAGATCTCTTGGGCTTGATCATGCTAACCCACAAAGTAAGCTTTAACTATTTACCCCACTTCTTCTTATTTTATTCTAATGTTCATCTAATCATTTTGAGTAAGTTATTTGTTACTGGATTCTACTTGCCCATTTCCCTGAGGGTTATAATTGGAAGCATAGTTCAATTCAATCCCATACTCTTTTCATAATGCCACTAAAGGTTTGGATTTTAAACTCATGACATTGTCAGAAATAAATGTGATGGGCATACCAAATCTATAAATAATTTGATTTAGCAAAAAATACATAACCACCTTGTGTGTAACTTTATTTCTAGTGATTTCCTTAACCCATTTTGTGAAGTAGTCAATTGAAATTAGAATCCATCTATGTCTAGCACTAGATGAATCAATAATTTCTCTAATGAAATCCATTACCCATTGTCTAAATGGGCCTTCAATCATCATAGGCTACAAGGGAATAAAATGTAAACATTTCATCCTCCCAACAAAGTGCTAACACTTGCCACACTTTTTGACTTAATGTCCTTGTTTTTGAAATTTCCACCATTATCATAATTAATAGTATGGAGAAATACAAAGTGAAAAATTATTTGGTTAAGGATAAATTTATAAATATTAGTTCTTGTATTATTGAAAAGGGGCATGGATTATACCCATTTAGTAAATTATTAGTAATGGTAATGATAAAAATGTGACCATCTTGTGATCAAGGTGATTTACCAATCAGATATAATCATTGTATGGAGAATGTCCAAAGGTACTCCATATTTTGGATCTGATATGATGATGAATGGATTAAATAATCAATAGTTGGTAAGATTGTAATTTTTAGAAAAATTCATAGCATCATTTTCTGAAGAGGGCCAAAAGTGTCCCATACGTAACTATTTGTGTGATATAGCATGTTTACTACAATGATCACCTAAAATTCCCCCATGTGATTGTTCAAGGAGAGGAGCAACCTCTTCTTACATCACACAGTGGAGTAGGGTAACTTCTACTTTAAAAAATAAATGGTGTTGTATCGAAAGACATATTTAAAGGCTTATTTATGTATTTTGATCTTTTTGAAAGAATCCTTATTTGTAGGATAGGTTTGATTTTTAATGAATTGGATGATGCTTTTATACCATGGGATTTTCCAATTAGTGACAACCTCAATATGAAAAAGGAAAGAATGATTTGGTTGTATAAAAGAAGGTGATTTTTTTAATTGGTTAAGAAACTGTGAATCATTGAGTATTTGATGAGGATAAAAGAGAGATGTTGAAGAAGTTAGATAATCAATTATGGAATTATGATCTCTTGGAATTGGGCAATTGGTAAAAGAAGTAAACTCTTTGAAAAGTGTGGTTTCCATTTTATGATAAGTAATGATATTCTCACTTTTTAACTAATAATCACCATTAACCTAGCATCAGATAAGTTATGATTCACCCAAATTATACAGATATGGGATATCCAAGTCAAGTTTTGCTTTCATACACGAGATGAGAGCTTCATATTTGGACATTTTCTTAGTAAAAAAAATATTTAACCTAAATTCTAGAGGCATCATATTACCATGTGGGTTTGTTGGAATATAAATTGTCCTAGTTACTTTGAGGCATTTGGCACCATCAAAGTGGAGGGTCTAGGTGTCTTTATGCTAAGCAATGGTAACTTCAGGGAGTTATTTGATAACTACTTTGGATTTAGAAGTATCAGGAAAGACATTGGTATCTTCTTTATTATTTTCCTCTAAATCAATATTTAAATTATGGAAATAATATTTAAGGTAGATATCTTAGTTAAGACATTCCATATAAAGAATTTGGATGTCAGGGAGAATATCATGAAGGTGATTTTTATCTAATTTAGGTACCATTGCAAGTTGGTTAGTGATGACTTGCCCTTTGAAAAAAATTTATGTGATGATTCAAAGGTAAAATTCCATCAAGTGGACCATATATTTGCCAATTTTATCTCCAGGTAGAATTGATTTGGAGAAGAAATTATGAAATGGATCAGAGTGGAAAATGACATAAATGGTTTGATAAAGCATTAGTGATGGAAATTTTCAACTATAGAGTAGACACGAAGGTAATCACGTTCTACTTTATTATAAAACATTTCATAGTCAATGAGGCCCCAACTAATATAGCAAATAGTTTATCTTCTTCAGGTGTCATCATTTCAGGAAAGCATTACCACAACTGATATAGGATTAAAATAGGTGTATAAGATTAAATAGTGGTCATTGGAAGGTGTTAAAGGGTGGGAATATGGAGGAAATATTATTTCATGTTATCATAATATTTATGGCATGAATCTATCTATTCTAGATCATTACCTTTTTTCAGAAGGGAATCAACAAAGTAGATATGGTAAGCCATTTATTAGTTGAATCATCTAATTACCAAAAGCTTTCCAAGATAAGTGTGAATGTAGATAATGGAACCAATAATGGTCATGTTCACTATAACATTTATTTTTGTGGCATTGACATCAATCCTACAAAGAGAGACTAGGAAACCTAAGAGTTTACCATATGTGATGCCAAAGGCACAATTGTGTGGGTTAAGTCTAACTTTGTATTTGAATAATCCATTGAAAATGATAGTTATATGAGTGAGGTGTGTTGTGAAAATATTAAAATTAGAAATGAGGCCATAAACATAAGTTTCCACAATCTTTTGTATAATATATTGTAAAATGTGAGTCATGGTATGTTGATAATTGGCTCTAACATTTTTAATGTTGAAAGGCATTTTGACATAGCAATAGGTGCCCCATTACATAGTAATTTTTTTTTTCATTGGTATTTAGAGGATATTCTAATTTGATTATATCCTAATAAATCATCCATAAGTGACAATATTTCTTATGCAATAGTTGAATCTATGATGGCATCTATTGAAGTTAATGGGAAATTATCTTTTGGACACGTGAGATTGATATTAAAATAATTGATTCATATATGAGTGACCATGGTGAATTTTTTATGAGTGGTAATAAGGTTTGGTACCCTTTCAAAATAGTCATCAAGTTTAATAAATAATGCATTTAAAAGTTTGATAGTTTATTTATGGCATAAGGTAGAAATTTTGGGTGGAAATTTCCATTATTTTTGTCAAACAAGTCTTATGTCTGGCTAAGTGATGATGTTATGTATAATGACACTAAGGTTGATACCTGACACATCCTCAAATGACCAAGCAAAGGTTTCATGATATTTATTGAAGAATAAGATAAATTTATCATGATCTATTGGCATGAGTTCTTTAGAGATAGTGATGGGTCTAGGACATGATGGTGTACTAGTAGTTGTGGTATCACTAAAGGAGTAGAGTACCACATCGGTTTGAGACATACAATTATCAGGAAGAGCTAGTTGTTTGTAGGTATGGGTGGAAATAATATTAATACTAGCTCCCCCATCGATCATGACTCTTTTGACATGATTTTGATTAATAAATTCGATAATAAAAAGGGAAAAATCCTGATCTTTAGGGTGTTGAAGTGGAATTTATGAATTACTAAAAGAAATCAGGGAGATGGAATTAAGAGAGTTGACCAAAACTGCAAGAGGTTGGGGGTCACCAGGTTGTACCTTAATCACTTGTAAGGAACTAATCAAAGCTTGATGGTGTTGGGATGAGTTTTGGATTTACTCATACAAGGAAATTTTCATAGGAGTTTGGTGAAGCTATTTCACCATTGAGATTTAAATAACATTTGAAGATGTTGGTTTTTGGACCCCTAAGATGGAAACCTTGGGATTCAGAGGAGTGTCTTTGATAAAGGGATGAGCTCAAGGAGTAGTGGTATTTTCTTTACCTTTATCTTTTTGGTTTTGTGATCCTGTGGCCACATTAACTATGTTGATCTGAAATATAGGTGAAGTAGGTGGAAAAGGAGGTCTGACCACATCTTTGGGTTTGAATTTAGGTGGAATAGTAGGAGGCATTATGGATGCCAAAGGTGGAATAAGAGGAAGGTTAATGAGAGTATCATCAAAGAGAGTATCAACATCAAAGTGTTGCAGAATGATTGTTGTGAGAGATTTACAACTCTCAGTATCATGTGCAGGTGAATGATGATATAAACATACTTGTGTATAATCAAACTAAGATGGCTTCATTCCAAGAAAACTATAAGACTTAATGGGAAGAAGATTTATTATGGAATATTGCAATAATTGATGTAGGAAAAATATCTAAGAGCCTACAGGTGGGCTTGCACTTGTTGTGCTAATAGCAGTGGACACCTTTTATTTAAGAGGCATAGTGGTGATTTTACGTGGTGCCTTATTTGGTGGAGGTGGAGTTACGTGTTTTGATGACACTTTTTTGGTTGTAGTTATAATGGTGTTAGATGTGAAAGGCTTACTAGGTGGCAAAGGTAGTAGTGGAGGTAACTTAACCTTTTGTTTTTCTTGGGTCATTGAAACTCTAACTAAAGTAGAGGGGTTTGGTCCCAAAATTGATGGTAAAGGTGAGGGTTGAAGAGTGAAGGATTGGTGAGATATAGAAAGATTAACATTTTTATGTAGTTCAGGCCATGAAACTCCAACATTTGGTTAAGTTAAATCTAATTTCACCTGTGGATGAATTAGATTAGAGATGGGGGATATGTGTAAAGATCTGATCTACTTTAATGTGGTAGATACCTATGAAGGTGAGGCTTTTGACATAGATGGATGAGATTTTAGTGATTTGGGTGAAGAAGCTCTGACTTTGTCAAAGACCTTTGGGTAAATGGTAGTGAGAGGGTTGGTGGTAAAATTTGACACTCATTGTGTTGGATTAGGAGTATTAAGTTGGTCACAAAATGTTTCATGATCTAGCTTCATGGAGTCAATAAATTATAGAATTTTCACTAACCACGAGAAGGGTTTTGATGAAGTTGATGTAGGCTTTACAATTGCATATTTAGAAGGTTGGGGTGTTTGAGAAAGAGGGAAATTATTAGTTTCTGATACTTTAGGCCAAAGGTGAGAAAGAACCATAATAGGGTCTTCTTTGATAGAGATAGGAGAAGAGGCATGGTCTTCCATGGGTGGAGGAAAGGTAGGTGAAGAAGGTTCCTTAAGGGGGTGAAGCATAGGTATAATTTCTCTCTCAACATGTGGGTGAGGAATGGGTAATGTATGATCCTCTATAGATAAAAGAAGTGGTAAAAGTGGTATAATTAGAGTAGTCACAATAGGTCTCTTGTCTAATGTGGGAGTGGATAATACTGACTCTTTTAGGTGCAAAGGTGGAGTGGATGGGGTACTACTCTCTATTGGTGGAGGAGAGGTAGGCGAAGAAGGTTCCTCAAGAGGGTATAACATATAAATGATGCTCCCTTCAACATGTGGTTGAGGAATGGGTAGGGTGTGGTATTCAAGTGGTAAGAGGATAGGTAATATTGGTGTAAAAGGAATTGGCAATGCAGGCTCCTTTGGTGGCAAAAGAAGTGGTAAAGGAGGATCTTATTCACGAGGGAGTGGAATGACTGTTATAGGATCTTCTACATAAGACGGAAGAATAGGAAAAATAAATACCATTGACTGTGGGGGAGGAGTCAATAAAATGGGTACCTCCTATTGAGGGGAAGGTTGAAGTACAGGTAAAGGAAAGACCATATTAACCATATGGATATTATGATCACTTGAGTTAGTTGTAGTCTAAAAAATATTTTAATTAGGTGAATTGTTAAGAAAAGTCTATTTAAACACATCCATATTTTGATAATATTATCCAAGATGAGATCACCGCTATCAAGCATGTCTTAAACAATTTTCTTGAGTGTCTTACAGCTATTAGAATGGTGGCCTTTAACTCAATGGCAGGCATAAAACTCATCTTCCTTGTGTACCAAGTTGGAATAGGTCAGGAGGGGTGAAACTGTTTAGGAGGTTTGATTTGAGGAATGGTTATGACACCTTGTTGCAATATTTTTTTCCGAAATGGATGTATATGACTCCCCAATGGGAGTGTATTGTCTTTGTTCATATGATTGTTGGAATTTCTTGGTTGGATTTTGGGAAGTCGATTGGTTTGTGGTTGTAGAAGAAGCTGACTTAATGACCACCACATTGGTGGAGCCTTTAGCATTTTGGTTAGAAGGAGAAATTTTAAAAGAGGAGTCATTTGATTTAAAATTGGGGTTCTTACTACGTAACTTGACTCTACCTTCGTTGATACCCTGAATCTCAAGTTTCCATGCCATTGTAAAGGCTTCATCAAAGGTGCAAAAATTTTGTACCCAAAGTGTGGACAAGATGTGTTTAGCACATGCCCTTGAGAAGAGCTCAATAAGCTCAGGTTGGGGTAAGGAGAAGGAGAGTTGATTAATCAAGCCTCTCCAGTGAGCGATAAAATTTGTGATATATTCATCATCAAATTCTCTTATAAAATAAAGGTCTATAATAGAAACCTTTTTATAAATGTTAATAAATAAATGGTCTAGGAATATTTGTGTGAGTTGGGTAAATAAGAAAATGGAGTGCTGAGTTATAGAGCTATACTAATCCAAGGCAGCACCTGAAACAGACATAGGGAAAGTGTGAAGTAATAAGAATTCATCGTGTCTTATTAGATAACAAACATGTCTAAATGCTCGTAAATGCTATTGTGGGTCCTCTTTACTCTAGAAATGAGTAAATTTGGGGAGTGCCCATTGGATTAGATAAGGTTGAATAGGCACATAAGGATGGAGGGGTTCATTGCATATCTGATCATAACATAATACATTCTTTGAACTAAAAACTGATGTCTCTAGATTAGACATCTTGTCCATCAGCAACCTAATAAGGTCTAGAGGAGGATTAGTCTGGGGGATATCTCCTAAATTATAGGTAACCTGATAGGAACTAGAGGGAGCATATGACATAGCTTGTTGAGGTTGTGTTGGGGAAACATAAGGATAATGAGTCATAGGCTGGGGTGTGGAAAGAAAAGGCGCTTGTCCCATTGGGTTAGAGACTATGCTTTGGTTGTATGTTATTATTATAGGTTGGGTTATTGACATGGTTATACAAGATGAAGGGTGAGTCATAACTCAGGTAATTATAGGTGTAAGAGTAGATGGAATAGGTACCACCAAATTTTGGAATGGGGTAAGACTTGACTGAACTGCTTGTGGTTGTGAAAGGAGGGAAGTCACGCTAGGATTTAGGTGGGATTGGGTAGTTGGTGATGCTAAACTTTGGACATTATTTATGGTTGGATTACTTGTTGAAGCAGTGGTTTGAGTAACCATGGGGAAAATAGTGGAGGTAGTTAAAACTAAAGTTGTTTCCATTAGAGAAGTTGACATACAATAGATTAGGTCACCTAAAGAATTGTGGGTTTCTCTCATTGCAAGGTAATGTTGAAGGGCTGCCCCATTAGTCACAACCATCTCTAACTCACCAACCAATAGGGTGGACCTATCCACACACTAATTCTATGTATTTTATTATTTAAATAGTTAAATTAGTTCCACTTAGTACTGATGGATTGTCTAGTTACACAAATTATACCTATAGAGACTTGGAAAAATTGTAAGCCATTTAAGTTATTGTATGTCAAAGATTTAGATGGAGGTGGTAGTCTCGTGAAGTTTTTATGGATCTTCCTTTTCAAAATTTATCCTTTTTCCATGATTATAAATATTTTCAAATAACCAATTTTTATAAATCTCATGACACTAATTTCTTTTCAATTATTCTTAAATTTTTCATGGTAAGCACTGCTTGTGTTTTGTGGAATTAACATCATGTGTTTAAATTGATCAAGTGGGCCATGATCACCAATATACTTCCTAGATGAACACAAATTCTAGAATTATTGCAATTTGAAGAAGCATAGGCCCACTAATTCATTGAGTACTTCTCAGATCATTAAAAACATTGCATCTTATGGTACACATGCAAGAAGTGTAGTGATTTTGTCTGAATGGCTAGTGTTGTGTAAAAATACTTCCCAACTATTAATCCAAAGTATTCTATAGATAAGATCCATTTTAGGCATTGTAAATTCAAAACCTTATCTTGAGAATGTGTCCCAAACTCAGACAAAATTTCAATCTCTACCTTCTTATGTTAGTTGGAATCTTGTGGTGATAAGAGGTATGTCTTTCTGTAATCTTGTTGATAAGCACAATACCTATGATATTGTCAAATATGGGTGCTTTTAATGGTTTGCATGCCTTTACATAATCTCACTAACAATAAATTTGGAAATAGGATAGGATAATGACATGGAATGCTCCTAAAAACTCCACTAGTAGCATTACACTTTAGAAGTATATTTCGGTTACGCTAGCTTTTGGTACAAAACCACTATAGTTCGCTTTCCTCTAGTCATATTTTTTATTGATCTATGAAGCAATTGAGGGAGAAGTGGAATATGAGAAGTGTATGTTGTTTTGTATTATGTATGAATTATTGAGACAAGAAGTGTATGGTGTTGCAGTGTTTTATTTTTGGATTTTTAATTTTTTTGTATTTTTGGAATAATTGGAAGAGTCATAATTAAGAAAGTCCTCATCATCAAAAGGTGTAGGATCACCTAGAAAAAAATTTAAGCTTTATTTATATCTACGCCCTACCACTTCTTCAAGATTTATGTTTAATAGTTTACCTTTTACTGGCTAATATGTGTTTGGTAGAAGGTAAATAAATCATTCTATATCCAAGTAACATAGATAACATGGTATCTATTATATCATGTTGTGTTTTGATTTCTAATGTCTATTGTGAAGCATTTTGACAAGACTCCACATTGTTAACATGATGCACTTGTGTTTCACCCTTGTAAGGTTGACTCAAAAATTTTAACTAAGAGAGATGTATGAAGTAAAAAGTATTTGTATGTTCATCTATTATTTTTATTTTCCCTTTATCTAGATTCTATTATGTATCTTTTGCAAGTGTATTTATCTTATATGTACTATGGCCTATAGGTTTGAATAGGTTATACAAAAGGATATCAAATGGATCAAATTTTAGTTTTCATATTTTCTTATATGTCATATCATAAGCAGTATTATCATCGCTATCATAGTAATATGAAACATGGCCATCTTTCTACTCATTATTAACCAATAAAAGAAGCTCAAATTTTAGGGGCTCTTGTGGTTTTATTGGCTCTTTTGGTAATGGTTCTTGCTCTTGATGTGCATCTATGTGTACCCTAGTATTGAGTTCCTTATTTGCATTTAGAGATGAAGGATCCATTCTACTTGAATCACCTATTTCATACGAGTGTATGTGCTCAATAGAAAAGCAATATTTAGGTGGTACCACTATAGGAATGAATTTAATTTCAAGATGTATCATTTTTGAAAAAATTGGAAGGTTTATTATTGGTAGGAATGGTTAATAATGTCCCATCATGTATGAATTTTACACATCGATAAAGTGTAGTTGGACCAATTTTCACTAAATGTATCCAAGCTCTACCCAAAAAGTAAAATATAATGTAATGATTGAGACATTACCTAAAAATTAGTTGAAATCATTTTTTTATCCTAATGTCCCATCGAATGTGATTTGACCAATTGAAGGGCCATGTGAATTATCAAACCCTTTATATGCATTACTATTTTTTGAAGAAGATTGGTGTTAATACCTATGGTGGTTAGGAAGTTTATGATATAAATATTTAGGCCCAATTCATTATCAATGAGCACCATTTTTATGCCCTTATTTGGCCTAGTCACTTGTATGAACAAAGACAAATCTTGGTCAATAATTTCTTTAGATGGTAAATAAGTTGGGTCAAAGGTAATGAGCTTTGCATTGTTCTTGAAATATTTCATGATGTATGCAAAATAAGCAAGTTCAATATCAGTCAAAACTTGGTTATCATGCAATGCCTCATATAAAATATCCTTGTAAATAATAGATTGCTTTAGAAGCTTAAGGATTGAAATATTAGCATGTGTATTAGTTAAATAGTCAACAAGGTCATATTCCTTAAATTTTATCACAAGTTTATGCTTAGGAGGAACCTATTGTATGTTAACAAGTGGTGGATTATGTTGATCAACCTTACCTCTTCGAGTAGTAATAACATGGACCATATAATCCAATTTAAGCCATGAATGAATAATGGGTATGAAATGGTGGATATCATTTAAATAAGACTTAATCATATCTAAATGTTGAGAACATACATGTTGGTGTCCAGATACTGATTCTATAGTTTTACAAAAGGAATTATGGAGAGTCTCCATTTTAAAACCTTCTCATGATGTTTATAAATTTCCTTAATAGATTTGACAAGGTGGGTGATGTATCAAATTGTAACAACTATTACAAATTAGAATCCAAAATGGGTAATACATGAATTCATATTGCACATATTTAATAGAAATTATCATAAAACCTTAATTGACCTAGAGTTGTGAGCTCAAAGATTGGGTTGACTAAATATTTAGCTCTAAATTGGATATGGATCACAACATGGATAGTTAGAGTCAAGAATATAAAAATTAATAAGCACAAGGTTGATAAATAGATCTATATCAAACCAATTAATTATAAAACTTAGATATAACATATACTACATTTATTATGTTGAGATATGTTAAAAATAAAAATTACATCTATGCTAGATATTGTAATCATAAATAAATAAGATACTTAGATGGTTTTGATGTTAATACAGATCTAGATCTAGAACATGTAGGAAGTAGATTGAAAGAATATTCTATAATAGTTTCTAAATTTTGGACTAAGTTCCTCTATAGCCACAAACACTTGCATCAACATAGGACAATTGCATCGATGCCAATATATGGATCAGACATAGGTGTCTAGTATGGAATAAATATTAAAATAGGATGCAACCATCTAGATGCTTTTGTGTTCTCCTTCACCTTCACTCTGGTGTATTCAAATTTGGGCCATGGACTATATCTCCTTAATAAATGATCAAACCCTAGATCTTCATCTTCATAGTGGCTATGGAAAAAATGGGTTAGTGGGCACATGGTGTCAAGCTACACCAAAGACACCTCTATCAATGATCACTACATACATAGTCAATACTCCAAAGAGGCCCTTAGACTTATGTAGTTATCCCATATGTGTTAGCTTGTTTGTGAATCATGTAATATGTGATAAACAAGTACAACAGTGACTTAGCTTATAACTTGGAAAATATAGCTCTTGGGCTACTCTTTCAGTATTTTAGACCTATAGATGTGTTATCCTTATGATTGGTATGAAAATATGAAATCTTTCCTCACTTAAGTGCTTGATTAAGTGTTTTTGATAAGTTAACTTGGTCTATTTAGTTTTTTTCTATATGAAGAATGAATGAGGGTTTATCTTATATTTATAAAAATCTTCTCAGAGAATGTCTTTAATAAAATCACTTAGGTCAACCATTGGGATATTCTTCATTTTCAAATTATATGGTTTTAAGTAACTTAGCACTTACGTTAGAACATGATACCTACATTGATGTAGGTGTCTGTCTAGGACGTAAGTGTCTAGGGAGTAGGAAAATAGATACAGGTTCAAAACATGTAGAGGCATAAGATAAGTAGGTTTTAAAAAATTTAGGAAATATAGAAGACTTGGATCATCAAAATAACACTGGTCAAACTAAGATATAGGCTAAGCAGCACAAGAGAGAGGAGATATGAGACTCAAAAGCAATAAAGGTCTATAAATAAGAGGAACAATCAATTTCTAAGTTTTCAAAGTTTACAAGATTGAGGTGTTATATACTTCATAAGTATCATCTAAAAAAAATAGTGAGTATGGATAATATAATCAATTCCAACCTATAAACTTAATAAGATTGAGTGATTTAATCACCTCAACCATATAAAAAAGTAAACCAATTATTGCAGTAGATTGACTCAATATAGTCTATAAAAGTCTAATCTAGTGGGGTGATGACACTCCTCAAAATTGTTTATAATCTTAAACTAATTTGATTTTACAATATTGGATGTAAATTGCATAGCATATGCACCTTAGATATGTCTTATGTTAAAGCTGTGTCTAACAATGGTACCAATATATAGAACTATGCCACAAATATATATCTAAATAATATAACCATATAATTTGGCCAATTTGAAATAATGTAAGTGTGGAAAACATGTTTCTAAAACATGCTCCCACTATAATTTGAAAATGAAAACTATTGTGTGGAGAACATGTTTTCAAAACATGTTCCTACTATAATGAACTGGTGTAAATGTCAAAGTGGAAGGAATGTTTCCAAAACATGGCCCCATTGTAATCTAGGTATGCTACATATTGAATAAATATAGGGAACATGTTTTGAAAACATGTCCCTAATGAATTTGAAGCTATAACAAATTTGAAGAACATGTTTACAAAACATGCCCCCTCTACAATCTGAATCTATGAAGCAATGTGGAAGTCATGTCTATATGTCATGTCCCCACTAGTATTCCCCCCTTTTCAGGTGAAGGAAAGAAACAATTGGTAGATACCTTAACTCACAAGGATAAGATAACCATGTAAACTATGAATGTTTAATGTAGCATATAGAGAGAACATCTCCAGGTAGATATATCATTGAAACACAAATAATGTGATGACACCAAGTCCTAAGATGCATGACGTAGATTATGCAAATGTCTAATATTAATAATACAAGCTCGAAAAGTAATCAAGCACACACACAAGAGCACTCAAAAATTAAAGAAAGGGACACATACAATATCTCCACTAAGCTCTACTTAGAATAATATGATTTTTTAAAATTTAATCAATGTAATCTTTCATTAGATTTTACCATGAGAATATAATTAGTGATTTAAATTACAAACTCTAAGTAAGTTAACTATAAAATAAGCATGTGACATTTATCTATCATTGATCACTATCATCATATGAAACACATCATAACTGAATATAGAAAGTAATTACAAATGTTCATCCACGGTTGATACAAATATACAACCACTGTTGTCAATGTACAATCAGTAAATAATTGCATATCATCAATGATAATATTTCAATAATAATAAATACAAACATAATATACAATATACAAGGTTCCATAGAGCACGAGTTTCTCAAACTCCACTATCTATGGTAATCTCAAGTATAGTCTTCAAAGAAGTACTATTGTGGGGAGGGAGAGTATCATTTGATCATTTTTTCACACCGACCATAGACCATTGATCACTTGTGTAATCTCCCATTAGGTAATAAATTTCTGTAAATGGATGAGTAGATAATGATGGTGCATAAATCTAAAAAGATAATCTAGTACCATGTGTTATATGACTTCTAAGAACATAGTGCACAATAAATAAATTCATTCTAACATGATATTGCCCAAACATGTAAATCATTCATATGAAATGACAATGTCTAACTAACATTACTGTGGTCAAAGTTTGTATTACTTATTAATCTATTAGATTAGACAATTTCATAAACATCACTTGATCGAATTACCTTCATTTGGCATTGATGTTAGTAATCTAGTGAAGTCCATCTCACTAATTTCTTAGTACCAACAATACAAGATTTGGTTAATATAAATATAATCAATAAATTCATACAGATTACTTCCTACTAGTAGGAATAAAATATGATAAACACATGAATATTAAAAATGCATACATTTAGTCCATTCAACGTATGAATTAATCTCCACTATATTATTTATCACATAAATAATAATTATAACAAGTATAGTTTATACCAACCGAGTAAAATTTATATTTAGACTACATATTCTAATTTCTTTAAGTAAATACAAATGTAGTATATTTTGTGACAAGCACTAACATCATAGTCCACCATTTTTATGTTCACACTACTCAATTTCAAATAGTCAATCATAATAATTCTAGGGAATCAAATTAATCATAAACCAAATTGTAACTCATATGAACATAAACTTTCATTTAAACAACTTATTAAATATCTAGTAGACTATGTTCTTGTAATTATATATTCTTGACCCTCAAGATTATGTGGCTTGTTTTTAGTAGTAATAATACTACATATATAAGCACATGTCCATATGCTATATATATATATACCTAAGTCATCATGTTGATATGTTTCATTATATGAAAACCTATATATCCTAATTATATACATAAAATGTACCATATATAAATACTCAGATATTATATAAATATTGTATGTAGATGTCATCAGTCAATTTATAATTCTAATCAATGTCTTCATATGATTTCAAAAATCATTATAACTATACATTCATGTTAATAGATAGGGTCCTAAAATCAATAGACTATCCATATACATATTATTCTCTTCTCTAGCCAAATTCACATCAAACACATATGGTTTATACATGTATTTAATCTCCCTATGCTCAGTTCAATATGTACTTTTAGTGTAAGAACAATTACTTAACCTATTAAATAGCTACAAGCCATATTATCTGAATATTACATAGGTAAGATCTTAGTATGTTTCAATTTAACATCATCATGTATTTATAGTGAATGATTTAGGATTCTATAATAGGCTACATGTCTACTAACAAATCTTACGACTAATATAATTTACACATAAGTGTTATACCTGCCATATGCCACGTATATAGGTGTATGAGAAATCTATTTATTCTATTTCCTAATTTGACTCTATAATAAATCTTCTATTCCTACAAAGAAGTTATTATACAATATAGTTAATCTATTCAATATAGGTATGGCTGTATACTACTAATAAAAATGAATTTTGTATATACTAGATACCCACCTACACACATTACATCCCTTACCATGCTATGAGATATATTAATTTATAGGCATGATTTACTTACTGATATAATCTATAATACAAAATTCATATACATACATACACACACTATGAATTGAATATATCTTATTAAGTAGATATCATAGCATACTAACATGCCATTAATTAGATTTAATCGGTATTTAACTATGTTCATTTATAAAATGTTATTTTAGTATACTTTAAAGGCAAAAATCTAGAACATTAGCCATATACCTCTTATGTTACATGTTAGTCCATTGAGTAAGCAATTTTTCTATCACCATTTTAGTTTTTTTTATATATAACAATTTTATTGGTTTGGGTATGCACTCATTGTCCATTCCTACATTCTTCACCACGATTTGTAAAACAATAGTGCACTGTACAAGTTCATTTTTCTTAACTATCATAAACCCTACTCATACATCTTACTATCTTAAATACATAATATATGTTCGTTGTATATCTATTGATCCACTATATACATATCGCTATAAATATTCATTCCTTATAAATATCTATATAAATATAGTTTTTGTATATCCATTCAAGCTTGCATCTCCCACATAGAATAATCAGTCTACATAAATTCTATGGAACCCTAGCTTAAGAAAGACTTGGGTGTCACTCTAATTTCATATCCAACATAAGAAATAATCACTACATAAATATTGATGAATGAGGAAAATTTTTAGGAAGAGAAATTCATATTTTACTATTCTAGTAGACCCTATTAAGAAAAAATACAAATATGTTTAGAATTTGGATGTTGGTAAATTAGACACTCAATTGAAAATTCTTATTTATCAGGCTATACAAAGTGGTATTTTAGTTCATATATATTAAAATTCTTACCACATATGAAAATAACTAAAATCCACCAATGAAACAAATGCACACTTAAAAAACATAAATGTTGTTTAGTAAAAGTAAATAAAAAATGCCTCCAGGTTTTTAGGACTCACCTATGATTCATAATTCTATGCATAAACACTGCTAGAATAAAGGCTTGATAGTACCCATAGCTCTGTAAGATGAAGATATATTGGTTTCATATGCTCAAACCTTTGTGAAAGTTTACGATTGGTTTCTAGTCTCAAAGGCATCATATCAGTAAATAGAGGTAAAAACATATCCGATTGGAATGCCCCTACTTCTCTAACTCTACCTACACCTTCAATTTCACCTACACATCCAAAAGTATTAACTCCCGAGTAACCTTTAGCAAACAGAGGACATTACAACTTACAACATAGGTACTCCATTTTTTTGGCCATCAAAAAATGACTTTTTATTCTCTCTTCCCATGCTTCATGCCCTCTTCTCCCCGCATCCACACTCCTCTTCTACTCTTATTTCCTTCTTTACATGTTTTTCTTTGTTTTTTCCATTTTTATTAAAACATATAATTCATTAATCTTTCTTGCCTTTCTTCATTTCTTATGAATATCATTTTCCTTTAAATCTCACTCCCTTCTTTTAAAGTTCGTCCTTCATCATTAAAGCTTACCTTTTTGTGTGTGTTTTTATTTTTTTGCTCTTCTAATTTGTTTTATGTCTCAATTATTTGTTTTTATTTATTTTATTTCCTTTTCCTATTTTTTTATTATAATCAAGATACCATATAAAAAAAATTCTAATTATAACACAATTAGTAATTATAATACCATTCTGATAATCATATCTATTTATAGTAAGCCATTATCTATTTATATTAAGTTGTTATCTATTGATAGTGTTATCTATCTATATTAAGGTGTTAAGCCCTATAATGATATTAATGAATATCATAAATATGACAAGATTATGTTCTCAACATTATTAAGACACGTTGGTTAGTCTACATATGGTAGTACTAAACATTATTCATGCAAATTTATATTTTTGACAACATTAATAATCATGAATACAATAAAACAACATAAACACATAGTAACATTCATAACACAATCACATGAGATTAATTCTTCTAGGAATAAATCTGAACTAACACATACATATACAATTATCTAAATGTAGATAACATAAAGAACATACAAACTCTAACTATTTAAACTATGCATTTAATATGTACTATTTAACATGGTGTGTGTATGGGTTATAGTCATTCTTATGTCATCCCAAAACACATCCATCTACGTCACACTTTATGATAATACTCTCCCTCTGTCATGCTCTTAGGGGTGAATTTATCTTGTATCAAACTCATGAGAAGAAAGTAGTCAGTGTGTAACATCATGATAAAAATCATAAAATATTATTGTAATAATAAATTAACATGATCAAAATGTAAAGAATATACAATATAACTAAATTCATAAAAATTCAACCATGAAATCAAAGAAACATGAAACTATCCCATAAAAACATATGACTTATAGATTAGTTGAATAATAATCAAATAAAATTATCAACCATAAAAATCTATGTATTTTTAATCAAATTTGCTTAGCATTAATTTGGGAGGTAACATCCTTCCCTCCTAGAGTTGGTCATAATTCTGATGACACTTATTCAAACATTAATTTTGAATTAAAACATTATTTAGTAGAAAAGTAACATATTATGAAGTATCAAATCAAGTAAATAAATGTGGAAATCACCTATAAAACTCATCATAATCCTTCTAAGTAGCATTATCCTCAGAGAATTGGTTCCACAAGACCTTGCACTGTGACATTTCTCTATTATGCAAATGAGGTTTTTGAGTGTTAATTACATTGATTTGTTATACCCTAACCACCCTAAGATCCATATTCTTCAAAGAATTCCAATATAGCACATGTAAATGATCAACTTATACTTTTTAAGATAAGATACATGGAAGACATTATGCAATAGAGTTAGGGCTAGAGGTAATTATGAGATTATGTTAGAATCTAATAGTCTTAGGAAAGCACTTAAACTAGAGAATAAGAATGAGAAGAATAGATTGTATTCTTAATAGAATGAAAATATCATGTACAAATAAAATACATGAATTCATCCATTACAACATTACCTCATTATTCATTATAAATACATTCCTAGAGTTCTCAATATATAGGAAGGAAAGAGGTGTAGACAACCCATAGTGGGCATGTCATCATCATGTGCACACATCAAAGTGGGGTATGTCACCTCCATGTCCATACATAAAAGTGGGGTATGTCACCACCATGTGCACACACCAAAGTGGGGGATAAAGTGGTGGATAACCCATAGTGGGGTGTGGTACACACATGTCGAGTGACTAAATTGTGTAAAAACACATGTGCACATAATTATCCATCTAATTATTTGTTAAATGTATATACACATTATTAACTCCTAAGTAATGTTAATAGTGAAAATAGTATAATTCACCTAAAGGTAAAACCAATTCATGAAAGGGTGAAACTAGTTTAGGTGAGAACCCTTTTCACACCAAAACACCCCCCCCCCCCCCTTAAGTGGAATTTAGGGGTTAAAAACTCATGGAAAAGAGAATGGGTCCCAAAAACTATGCCTAATAAGGTACTAATGTACAAAAATTCCCTTCAAAATATAAGATAATGAGAAAACCTATAGGAAAAAGGTCCCCCCATGTGAGGATGATGGAATAAGTAAACTCTTCATGAGTAATGTTGAAGTCAAGTATCCCTATGAATGCCAATCCATCTTACCAAAATGAATGCATGTCAAGTCACTGCAACTATCAAGTGATGTAGGAAATGGTGTTAAATATTTAGATCACTCAAATCTAACATTGAATGCAAAAGAAATGGGTAGTGAGATGAACCCAAAGAAGCATTACTTGAACACCATCCATTAATATGGAACTAGGAGAAGGTAGAAATGTATGTCTCTACTGATGTAAGTGGTGAATAGTGAACAAAAGATGGTGTCACTAAATAAAGGTCATCTAGCTGTGAAGAAGTATTTCAAGGTGCAATGGATCTCTAACATGGTCAGGAAACTACCCCATAGACCAAATCAAAAAATAAAATAATGCCAAGAAGTAAAAAAAATAAGATATATATAAGTTAACATAGCCACTACTCAAACATCATCTTATGAATACTGATACATGCCAAAATAGCTCTAAAATTGTTGGAAACATTAAACAGGTGATAGAGATTTATAAGATACAACCAAGGAAAATAAAACTAAAAGATATGTCATTGAGACATAAAAATGTCCTCAAATGGGTTCCAACATATAAGTGCTTGATAAGATACCCATTTATAATGGAGGAGTAATTTTTTTTACATGAGAAAAATTATGAAAAAAATCAAGGCACTAAGAAAGGGGCCAAAAGGAGACACAAACTCTACAAAATTCCACTTCATAGAAGATGGTTCAATAGAATGTCAACATGTTTAATGTAGTCAAGATTGCCAATGAAGAATGTAGACTAAGAACACTAATGTGGAAAAATATAGTTTTTTTTGTGAGGGGGTTTGACCACCTATCGAACTAGACCTCACCTGTCAGGCTTCATAAATAATATTTATGGGCCATAGATTGTGATGGCACTTATCACCATGGGTAACCGAAAGAGGTGTCCACATGTGCAATTTATTTTTGCGAGATAAAAAATAGTTAAAACAACTTATCTGATAATTTATTTTTTGTCACGAGAAAAAACTAGGTAAAAAAACTTGAGGTACAATTTAGTTTTTGTCAGAGAAAAAATTGCAAAAAAACTTAAAGAGGTGGATAATTTTACCCTGTGTTCAATTAGCCATGCATGCTTTTCTTTCTTAGTTTTGATTTTTGAAAAGGTTGTCACTTTATAGTTGGTGTAGTCAGTGTTGTACTCACTTAACAAAGGATTGCCCATGGGAAATGAAATTCAAGCACACAAAAGTGTAGATAAGAGATGGGCACAATACACCAACACAACCCCTCCAAATTCATGAAACCAAAAATTCCCCCCCCCTGCCCCTTGCCCCCAAGGAAAAATAATTTGGCACTTTATATTTATTGTGATTATAGTTTCCACTAGCAAGAAACACAAATTGGACTTGACTTCAATGTTGTACAAATCTTCGTGAAATGAACATCTACTGAAACTAAAAATTTAACATGATACCAAGTGAAATCATAAGCACCATTATGAAGTAAACATTTTTTTTAGCACTTTTTAAAAAGTAGTTGCCTTAATCTAAAGTCATATGCAAAAGTTATGTAGATTTGAAGTTCCCAAAATGAGGATTAGATAGTGACATCTGTGAGGATCTATAATTTTTTGAAAAATCAAGCACTAAAATATGAAACCATCTATATTAGTGTGAAGAGTATGAAAAATTAGCTTAAATAAAAACTACTCATAAAATGGAGGTCTGAAGCTCAAGATATAGCCTTCTAAATTTAAATTGTAATTTCAAAATGCCAATGGAGAAGGCATTACCCATAATGTCACCAAATTTAGTATAACTACCATTAAATTTAGAGATCTACCAAGTTTAGAGGAACTACCAAATGGAAAAATCTACCAAAGTTAACAAAACTCCCACCCAATTTAGAGGAAGCTACCCAGATTTTTTTTTAAATTCCATATTTATTTGAAATTGAAAAAATTTACTATTTTTGGAGGGTTTTGTAAAACCTGAATTTACAAAAATAACTTTTTGTAAAAAAACATTTAAAAAAATGTTTTGAGTTTCCTTTTTAATTGAAAATAATTTAAAAAATTGGTGAACGGCTAGGGAGGAGGTCGAGCCTCCTACCCACAGTTGATGGCTAGGGGTTGGGATGAAGCCTAACCACAAAGGCTTACAACCTAGGTATTTTGGTGTAGCCCCACCCCAAGGGATCATGGCTTGGGTTGAGGGTTGAGCCCTCTCCAACAGCCTTTAGCGTGGGGTTTAGGCCCGCAACTTGCAAATGTCACATACCATATGACCTACATTTTTTCTTAAAAAAAAACTGAATTCTTTTTACAATTTTTTTATATTATTTTATACTATATATATATAGTATATGTTTTAAAATGAGTTTTATATATATATATATATATATATATATATATATATATATATATATATATATATATGTATGTGTGTATGTATGTGTGTGTGTGTGTGTGTGTGTGTGTGTGTGTGTGTATATATATATATATATATATATATATATATATATATATATTAAAATGAGTTTTATATATATAAATAACTCATTTTAATATATATATATATATATATATATATTAAAATGAGTTATATATATATATATATATATATATATATATATATATATATATATATATATATATATATATATATATATATATATGGTATTTTGGTGTAGCCCCACCCCAAGGGATCATGGCTTGGGTTGAGGGTTGAGCCCTCTCGAACAGCTTTTAGCCTGGGGTTTAGGCCCACAACCTGCAAACGTCACAGACCGTATGACCGACATTTTTTCTTAAAAAAATTGAATTATTTTTACAATTTTGTTATATATATATATATATATATATATATATATATATATATATACATATATATATATATATATATATACATATATATATATATATATATATACATATATATATATATATACATATATATATATATATATATACATATATATATATATATACATATATATATATATATATATATATACATATATATATATATATATATATATTCTGATTTTTGATAGAAAAAACCCCTTTTTTGGAAAAAAAATAACTAGAATTGGAAGAGGATTTTTTGAAAAAAAAATTACAATTTGAAGGGGGAAAAAATGTATTTGAGATAGAAAACCTTAAAGTTTCTCCTTCAATTCTCTAGATGCGTGAAGAGATTCTATACAATAAACTCATTGATGAAGCCTCCAATGTTCAACTAAAATAATTTGGGAGTAATACAAGATTTCTGAATGTGATGATGAGCTCCGATGTGCTTCAATCAAGCTATAAAAAGAGAACCTTAAACTAAACACTCAATGGAAGCCCTCCCTAGAATATAATTATTCCTCTCATATCTTTCTAATTTTCTATACCATCTTATGGATGTAAGAGAAGAGCATACTTGATGGTAAGAGAAATTAACAGATTTAATCCCTACCAATCTATCCTAGGTACCTTAACCAGTTTGGTACCATATAAAATTAATCTAGAATCTAACAATCCTAAGGAAGAACTTATGATAGAAAATAAGAACGAGAAGAATATATTGTATCCTTATTAGAATGTAAAACTCATGTACAAAAAAAATACATGAACTCATTCATTAAAACATTTCCTAATTTACTCATTACAAATGTACCCCTAGAGTGCTAAAAATATAAAAACGAGAGAGTGGTCATAACCCATAGTGGGTATGTCATCACCATATGCACACACCAAAGTGGGGTATGTCACTTATATGTTCACACACCAAAGTGGGGTATGTCACTTGTACGTACACACACCAAAGTTGGTTATGTCACCAGTATGTGGACACACCAATGTGGGGGATAAGTTGGTGGACAACCCATAGTGGGGTGTGCTCCACACAAGTGAAGTGACAATATTATGCATAGACACATGTGCATATAATTATGTGATAAACATATGTGCACATTATTAATTCCTAAATAAAGTTAATAGTGAAAAAAGTAGAATTCACCCAAAGGTAAAACCATTTCACCCAAGGGTGAAACTAGCTTGAGTGAGAACTCTTCTCACACCAATAGAAATGTAAGAATATACACTATAGGATTTATCACTTTTAAAACCTTTAAGGGTCCCACATATCTTGAAAAAAGTTTCACTGACTTACCGAACGTAATCAAGCTCTTCTATGGCTTAACCCATATGAACATTTTTTCACCAACTAAAAATTGCCTATTGATTCTCTTTAGATCTGCATAACTCTTCTACCTATCATTAGCCTTGTCCAAACTCTTCCTAATTAATCTAACTTGATATTCCATTTCTAAATTCATCTTAGGTTCAAAGGCTACCATGTCTTCCAACCTATCCCAACTGATTGGTCTCTTGCACTTTCTTCCATGCAATACTTCAAATGGTGCCATCTTCAAAATTGATTTTTATGAGTTATTGCAAACAAAATCAACTAAAATAACATAATATTTCCACTTATACTACTTATCCATGTAATACATATGAATAATATCCTCTAACACTTGATTAACTCACTCAAGTTGACCATTAGTCTCCGAGTGATATGTAGTGTTGAATTAGTTGTGTACCCAGAGCTAAATTCAGAGTTACCCAAAACCTAGAAGTCATCTTTGAATCATGATCTAAAATTATCTTATTTGAAAATATATATAATTGATACACTTCCTTTACAAACCTCTTTGCAAGAGTGGATTCATCATCAGTTAAATTGCCTGGTATGAAATGAGCCACATTGGTTAGTTTGTCAGCTACTACCAAGATCATATCATGCCAATTTTGTGACAATAATAAACCTTGGGCAAAGTCCATACTAATCACCTACCAATTCTATTCCAATATATCATGTGGATACAAAAATCTAACTAAATGCATATTTTCAACTTTCACTCGCTAACATTCTAGACCACATGACACAAAGTTCTCTACATCCTTATTGATTCCCTTCTAGAAATAAAGTGGTCTAAGCTCTGCCATGAGCTTGGTTACTCTTGGATGTCCAAAATATGGGGTATTGTGAAGTTACTTTAGCATTGTGCTCCTCAAATTATCTCAATCTATTACCTACATCCTTCCATTGTATCGTAAAAAACCATCATTCTCAAATTTGAATTTTTTATACATAGGATTCTGAGCATTCATAGATAATGCTTTCTTGACTTGATCATAGAATTCACCTCTTGGTGAGAATATGATCACTTGATCTCTAAAATTACTCTTGATAGTAACCACAACTATTATGTGCCTTCTATGAATGAGGGCATCAACTACTCTATTTTCCTTGACTTTGTTATATTTGATATCAAAATCATAATAAGATAAGAAATCTAGCCAACATCACTCACAAACATTTAAATTCAGTTGGGTGAAGATGTATTTGAGTCTCAAGTTATCAATCTTGAGCTCAAATGATATTCTCAACAAGTAATGCCTCCAAACTTGCAAGGCATTCACTATTGATGCAAGTTATACATCATGAGGGGCATAGTTCACCTCATAAGGATTCAACTTCTTTGATTCATAGGATATCACTGCACCCTCCTGCATAAGGACTGCTCCTAGTCTATTTATAGACACATCTATGATCACTAAAAATTAACTATTTGGATTAGAAAATATTAGTGTTGATGCTGAAGTAATCCTCTTTTTTAATTCTTGAAAAGATACACCACACTTGTCTAACCAGATAAAACTTTGTTATTATGCTGCAAACAGGTAATAGGATTAGCTATTTTAGAAAAATTTGGAATGAATTTCCTATAATAGCATGCTAATCCCATGAAACTTCTTTCCTCGTACACATTCTTTGATGTTGGATAATCAATAATGGCTTTCATATTTATTGGATCTACATAAATACCATCTATAGAGATAATATGTCCCAAATATTATACTCTCTCTTACAAAATTGTGCACTCAGACAACTTGCCATACAACTTATGCTTCCACAACCATTACAAAATTAGTTATAAATGTTGAAACTGCTCTTATTCATTTTTAGAGTATATAATAATGTCATCAAGAAAGACCAAAATAAAATGATTTATATAATCTCTAAACACACTGTTCATGAGATTCTTAAATGTTATTAGAGCAATTGTCAACCCAAATGGTAATATTGTGAAATCATAGTGCCCATACCAATTTCAAAACGATGACTTTGGAATATCCTCAACTAATGGTATCTTGATCTAAGATCAATCTTATAAAATATTATTTCCCCTCACATCTTATCTAAAATATCATATATTCGAGGTACTGGATACTTATTTTTGGTAGTTATCTTATTCAACATTCTATAGTCTATGCAAAGCCGAAGAGTGCCATATTTTTTCTTGATAAAGACAACTAGTGAACCCTATGGTGACACACTTAGTCTAATCAACCCCTTTGATAATAATTATTGGAGTTGAGCCTTTAATTCAACTATTTCAATGGTTGCCATCCTGTAATGTGCCTTAGACTGTGGTTCTAATCTAGATATGATATCGATATATAAATCAAACTCATGTCTAGGAGGCAAACCTGAAAATTCTTCAAGACACACATCATGAAAATTATTAAGAAATAGAGAATATTATAAGGATGGTTCCTTAGATTCCTTCATTTCATCTATCTTGATGATAAATGCTTGACACCCTTTTCTATGAGCCTTATTGAGCTATATTGTATAAATTTGCCTAAGCTTCAACTCTCTTCTCACCCTAGATTTGTGCCTAATTTCTAAAATCATTCAAACACTCAACCTTTTTCAGATAGTAGTCAACCTTGGATTTATTATTATTAATCCATTTGACCCATAAAATCACATAATATGACCCTAGTGGTGCTACATAAATATCCACTATTGTCATGAATTTGGGCAACCTAATCTCTAGCCAACTTTGTAACTACCTAAGCT
>JARHVA010005341.1:45000-77500 GCA_037957365.1 Torreya grandis
TGCTCTCTTCATATACTACACACCCTCTTCTCCCCCCATCTATGCTCCTTCTCTTCTACTCTTATTTCCTTCTTTACATGATTTTCTTTCTTTTTTATATATTTTTTAAAACTTCTAATTCGCTAATCTTTCTTTCCTTTCTTCCTTTCTTATGAACATCCTTTTTCCTTTAAAGCTCACTCCCTTATTTTAAATTTCACTGTCCACCATTAAAGTTTGCGTCTTTTTGTGTGTGTTTTTCTTTTTCACTCTTTTAATTCATTTTATTTCCCAATTATTTGTTTTTATTTATTGTATTTAATTTTCTTACTTTTTTATTATAATTAAGATAACATATATTCCAATTGCTAATTATAACACAACTAATAATTATAACATCATTTTAATAATGATATCTATTTATATTAAGTTGTTATCTATTTATATCAAGCCATTATCTATTGATAGTGGTATCTATCTATATTAAGGCATTACACCCTATAATGATATGTTTTTTTTTTTTTTAAAAAGGTGCTAAAAACTTTATTAAACTTAAAACATCAGATTACAAAAGCATCCAAATAGCCCAAAAGACAAGCAAACCAAAAATAACAGCCTCAAACCTCATCTCCACCAATATCTCCAGCAAGAATGGGTTCTAGTTCTTGATGTAAATCATCAGGCAGCTACTCCCATTCATCTACCTTGCAACCTTCTCCCTCTTTCGACACCCATTTCACCAAACAATCAGCCACCCTATTCCACTCCCATGGAATGTGGGCATGGGATATCGACTCCATGCAAGAACTCACCTATAAAATTTATTGCACTATCGTGGCCAACTACCAGCTCACATCAAAAAAATTATTTTCCAAGTTCAAGTTAATTAGGACCTAAGAATCAAATTTACAGATCACCCTCCTCCAAACCAAAGCATAAGCTCTCCTCAAAGCATATAGGATAGCCAAACCTTCCATCTTATTAACCATCTGCATTCCCTAATATGCTGAGAAAATAAAAAACACAAATCCTAAAAAATCCCTAGCAATCCCACCAATCCCAGCCGCCCTTGGGTTTCCCCTAGATGACCCATCCGTATTAATTTTCAAAATCCCAGCAGGTGGAGGCGTCCACTTACCCAACCGTTGAGCTTCCCACTACCCCTGTTTACCACGCCTGACACAAGCCGAGATCAGAGATAACTCTCTTATGCCAAATCATTCCAGCACCTCAGCATCCCCTTTTTTCAATGGCAGCATAACCTCACCCTTTGCTTTAATAGATTCCTGGATCATTCCCTTATTTCTTTCAAGCCAAACTTGCTAGAGCAGGAAAACAAAGCCAGCGTACCACACATCCTACAAGAAGGAAGTCAAAGAAGGGGGACAACTCACTCTAGACCAAAAATCTACCAAAGAGACAGTGTGGATGCACTAGCACTGCCATGCATCCCACTAGAAGTGCCACAATTGAGGAGTGAAGGGACAATGAAAGAAAACGTGAGAGGGGTCTTCCTCCTCTCTATTGTAGAGCACACACCTCGAAGGACTAGCAAATCCCTGATTCCAAATATTGTCCCATGTCAAACATTTGTTCCACACTAAAGTCCATGTAAAATAGTTACACTTCAGCCATGAGAAACCATTCCCAACTTTCTTCCACCATTGAACTTCCCCTCTATCCTCATACGATTGGGAAATCAACTCTTGATAGCCATAGGACACCATATACTTCCCCTTGGGGTTCAGGGACTAGGCTAACACATCACTATCCATAAGTGCATTTCAACTACATCGGGACAGAATATTATATAGGTCCATGCACTCTACCTCCAAATCAAGAATCGACCACTCTTCTAGGGACTTCCATATGGCAACCGTCACCTACCCCTGAAAGGAAAGGGATTTTAAATCACACACCCTTTTCCAGCCAGCTTCACAAAACCTCTGGGCCAGAGTACTCAGCTGAGGATATTGGCAAATTATAGGAGGAAAATTGTCCCATGAATCATGCCAAAACGGGACCTCCACCCCACTCTTGCATATCCAGAAAAGACCCCTCTTAATTAGTGTGGCTCCTTTCTTGAGAGTCACCCAAATCACTGAGCCTTTACCAACCAAATCATATCGAGGAATATCCCTTTGGGGAATCCCAAAAAAATACTTATGGGACAACACTCTAGCCCACAGCTGATCTTCCTCCACGCACCAATGCCAGTATAGTTTGGCAGCCAAAGCAGTACCAAATAGCACAAACTACCGTAATCCTAGCCCACCAAACCTCTTTGGGCTGCAAACTGTCTCCCACTCAATTAGGCTGCACTTGGTCGAAGATAAATTCCTAGCCCATAGAAACTATCTTGTTATGGAGTCCAAGTCCTTAACAAATCTCATTAGTGCCACTTGGATCATACACCTATAGATAAGAAGAGCCTACACCACTGATTGAATCAGTTGAACCTGACTCGCAAAGGATAACCAATGGTAAGTCCAATGATTCACCTTGTCCTAGAATTTGTCTAGGATCACCTGCCATGACCCCTTAGCTTGCTGGCCAATAGAAATAGGAATCCTAAGATAAAGCAGTGGGAGACTCCAAATTTGGAACCTGAGGATAAGAGCCACTGTTCGTTGTATAGCTAGAGGAGTGTTGAAAAAAATGGATGATTTACCCTCATTAATTACCTATCCAGAGACCGTAAGGTAAACATCCAGGCTCTTGTGTATGTTAGACACCTCCCTAATAGTATCCCTACCTATCAAAGCCACATCATCCACAAACTAGAGATGGGATTGTACAGAGATTTCCCCTCCCCACTGCCAACCCTGAATAGCACCATCATCCACATTTCTTTTGATCAATCGACCCAAACCTTCTGCTAACAGAAGAAACATGTAAGGAGAAAGAGGGTCACCTTGCCTCAATCCACGAGAAGCCCCAACGAGATTAGAGTGCTCACCATTAATTAGAACTAAAAAGGAGGTCATGTTCACTCAACTCAAAATCAAACGAATCCAATTCTCTACAAAACCAAAGGCACCCAAGACCTTCTGGAGGAAGGACCACTGAACTCTATCATAGGCCTTTGACATATCCAGCTTGATAAACATCGCCTTCTCATTGGACTGGGTCATGCAATGTATAGTCTTAGTAGCCATCACCACCCCATCCAAACTCTATTGGCCCTCCACAAAGCCACCTTGCTCCTCCGAGATAAATGTAGGTAGCTACTTTTTTAACCTCTCAGTGATCAGCTTAGAAATAATTTGATAAGTGACATTACAAAGAGAAATGGGTCTAAAAAGACTCACCCTATCGGCCCCTACACCCTTAGGAATGAGATCCAAGAAGGTGGAGTTCAAATCCTGAAGCATTTGCTTGTTCCTCTAGATTCTTAAACAATAGCTAGGAGGTCAAATTTAATAATTTCCAAAAATTCCTAGAAGAACTCAATCGGGAAGCCATCTAGACCAGGCGCCTTTCCTTTCTGCATCATAAAGACTATCCTCCTTAACTCCTCCAAGGATATATCCCTCATCAAATGCTCATTCATATCCCTGGTCACCAAAGAGGGAATACAAGACATAATTTGGACCTCTTCAGCTGAGTCCCCCTATGCTTCCTCCTTGAATAATGAGGAAAAATACTGCACTACTTCATTAATGATACCCTGCATAGAAGAAACATTTTCCTGGTTGTCCAACACCAAATAAGTAATCCCCATGCCATGTTGTTTAGCCTAAACCGAATTGAAGAAGAAGGCTGTGTTCTTATCCCCTTCTTTAAGCCATTCGATCTGGGCCTTTTATTTCCAAAAGTTTTCCTCCCTTAGTTCCTATTCCTCCAAAGCTTTTAAGGCCCTGGCTTCCTCCCTCAGCAAAACCTCAGTCATTCCATCATCCCAAATGGTTTTAGTAATGACATTCAGCTCCATCTGTGCCTCATTTTGCTTTTGGAAAATGTTCCCAAAACTTTATCGGTTCCACTTTTTGAGCTAGTACTTGACAAATTGGAGAATCTTAACAAAAGTATACATTGTTGTTCGTACAGTAGGCCTACCCCTCCTCCACCATTCTGCCACTCATCCAAATAGGTCTGGGTCCCTGAACCACATAAGCTGAAACATGAAAGGCGCCTTCAGAGGCTCACGGGCAGAAGAAATGACCAATTTTATTGGCTAGTGGTCCGAGCCCCTCTAATCAAGAATCTCAAGGTAGGAAGACCACGAACCGCCCACCCAGTAACAAGAGGTCATGAATCTATCTATACGCTCCACAATGCACCTATCCCCCACTCTTTAATTGTTCCAGGTAAAGCATCCATTAACTGGCTTGATATCCACTAAATTGAGTGCCTCAATATTATCCCAGAGTAGGAGAGAAGAAGGTTCCAACTATGCATTACCTCATCTCTTCTCCGTTAAATCAAGAATAGCATTAAAGTCTCTCACCACAATCCAAGGTAAATAGGGAAATAATTGATGAAGAAAGTGGATGTTTTTCCAAACAAGAAGTTTACCTTGGAAATCTATAGGAGCATAACATTGGAAAAAAGGACTGATTCACCCGACTCAATACATGAAGCCACCACAGATAAAGAGGATTTAAAGGAAATCTAGGACACAGGTTGGATCTTGCACGGATTCCAGAAACAAGCCACGCCCCCCAAAGATCCACGAGCTCTAATGCACTGCCATGAACCATACCTCCATAACTTAGGAACAATATTCCTCAGATCATCCACAAAAACTTTCATTTCTTGAAGAAAGAGAATATTAGGTAGTTGACATCTAACTAATTCCCTAATAACCTTTTGTCTGGGACCGTTGTTTAGTCCCCTTACATTCCACGAGATAATGATCATTTCAGAGGAGTTAAGAAGTGTGAGGCTAAGAACTTAACCACACCAGACTCCACCAAGGTCTCCCCAATCATCTTGATTCTATTTGTGTCCTTCTTGCATCCCACTTTAGCACTTTTTTTGGACGTCCCCTTCTTTTCCTCCCTCTAGAGAATACTCAGGTGAGGAGAATATTTTCCTTTCTTCTCTACTTCTATCCCCACAACCCTTGCCAAAGGGTATAGGTCCTCTCCATTTTGTTCCAGGTCCCTATCTGTCACCTCCCCCCCAATTCCTTTGTCTGCCCCTCAATAGCCATGGGTAAGGTCGACTCTTCCTAAAGAACCACCAGAAGATTGGCTAAATTAATCTCTGGTACTGAACCTCCCATGAACTACACCACACTCATTAATCCTGGATTTACTTCGTTCTAGCCCAATTCATCCAAGATTTCAAACCTATTGAAAGATTCATCATCCTACCTCTCCTTAAGGGTCCTCTTCTGGCCCCTGTTACGGCTTTGAGCTTTCACCTGTATAAAACCTTCAGCATCCCTGCTCTCCCCAACCCCCAATTTCTTCACTTTATCAGTGCTAGGAATGCTACTAGGTGGTGGTTGGGGATGTTGATCTATTGGCTTAGCCTTCAGACATCTGTACACCAGGTGTCCATACTCATGGCAAAGGCGACACCTGAAGGGAAGGGTCTCATAGTCCAATTATTGCACCCATGAGTATGAACCGCACTCATTTCCAACACATCAGGAAATGGTTTGCTCAAATCTATTTCCACACAAATTTAGGCAAAAGTCATGAGTTTCTTACCTAAAGTTTGAGTTGAAGACCCCACCGGCACTCTAAGCATTAAAGCTAACATCAGGAGAACGTCCTCATGATAGCATTCAATAGGAAGTCTGGGGAGGCTAACCCATACCGAAACCTGAGTTGGTAATTCCTCAGAAGGATTAAACCCAGCATGCTAGGGTTTAACAAAAAGCTTGATCTGATTGTAGAAGTATGGCCCTTCCTTAAAAACCCTATTGCAGTCAGCCAGGCATATAAATGTGACCATAAAGTAGTTATTTGCCAGTAACGTGACCTCCATTTCTCCCTCTAGCTCCCACACTCACCTAGCCCAACCCTCTAAAAAATGAAGGGAAACTTTCATACCCAAAAACTTGCAGTACAAAGAATGCTTGGAATAATATTCCACATCCTCTGAAATCATATCGAAAGGAATTACCAGTTTAGGTCATTCCTTGCATTTCTCTAGGCAACCATTGATTTTCATAATCCTGGATCCCCCAGGAAAGCTCCATTCCATTGCTCTTGGATTCTAGGAAGAAAACTCTTGACCTACTGTTTCACCTTGCTGCTCCTACCTGTTCATGCCCACAGCTGCACTAAAACTTGTACCAAGCACAGTTTTTAAAGGCTCCTATTGAGCCATGATCACACCCACCTTGGTCCAACGTGACCCTACGATGCTTCTACCCAATGCCTCAACCCTTCACCACTCCCTCGCTCTCCCAAACTACACCTACGGACTCCAAACCACCGCTTTGAACAGGCTAGGGCACGGCTGCCCTAGCTCGGCTGTGACCTACACACGCTGCAGCCCGTCATTCTCTTTTTTTTCCCCTATAATGATATGTTTGAATATCATAAATAATTAGTATATGTTCTCAACATTAATAAGACATGTTGATTAGTATACATATGGTAGTACCAAGCAATATTCATGCAAATTTACATTTTTGACAACATTAACAATCATGAATATAGTGACACAACATAAATGCAAAGTAACATTCATAAATTAATCACACAAGGTGAATTTACCTAAGCATAAATTTGAGCTAACACACACATACACAATTATCTAAATGCAGATACCATAAAAAATGTACTAACTTTAACCATTTAAAATATGCATTTAATGTGTATTATTTTACATGGTGTGTGCATGGGTTCTAGTCATTCTTATGTCATCCTCCAACACCTCCATCTATGTTACCATCTCTGATGATTCTCTCCCTCCATCATACTTTGAGGGTTGAATTTCTCTTATGTCAAACTCATGACAAGAAGGTAATTAGTCTATAGCATTGAGATATATATCATAAAATGCTTCTATAATAACTTATCAACATGATCATAATGTAAAGAATATATAATACAACTAAAATCATAGCAATGCAACCATGAAATCAAAGCAACATGAAACTATCCCATAACAACATATGACTTACAAGTTAGTTGAATAATAATCAAAGCAAATTATAAACCATAAAAATCTATAGATTTTCAAGTAAATTTTCTTAGTGATAAATTGGGATGTAACAACACAGGTCTAAAAAGACCATTAAAAAGAAATACACTCAAATGTTGCATAATCAAAGGGACATGACTTAGTCATATGTCTACAAAGCAATAAATGATATATTCAAATGTCAACATATAATAAGCAATGACATATTCAAATGTTAAAGAGGAAAAGAAAGGCATAGGGGCCACAAACAATGGAGAATATTCAAATTCTCAAATAAGAAAGATAATAACAAGACTAGACACTTAAGGAAGTCCAAAAATGAAAGCATAAAAAACCATCATAAACATAAAATAGTAGTCCCTAAATATATATGTTGATAAAAAAATGTTAAGTACATATCATATCATGTACACGATGAAATATATAAGCATGTATAAAAGCATGTGTAAGTACATACGCTTAAACATGATAATGTAAAATGACCATATAATGATATAACCTAGATGTATCATGATAAAATAAATAGATGCCCCCAACATATGATTGATATTGTTATGTTTATAAACCTTGTACCATTTTGATACACATACACACGCACGTATGCACACACTCATGCACGGATGTACACACACATGTGCATGCATACACACACACAAATGACATTGTTCACATGGTTTATTTTATTTCATATGGATGTGCACATTTTCGTTCTATATGACATTTGGATAGTTTAGTCATATTTATTTTTAATATGTAAATTCAATATAATAGATTGAATTTTATGAAATATGTCAATTTATTGAAATTGTTTGCATTTGTAGTAATAATAGAGTGATCAATATATGCAATGAAATTCGGTTGAAAATAAGAACAATCGACTATAATGATCATGTGGTAATGGAAATACCAATTTTTCTTCTATCAATGATTCTAAAGTATATGCATATGAATAGGAAACCATGCCATATTATGGTTGTGACCTTTTTGGCATGCCATTATTTGTATCTATGTACACATCATATGTTAATACCTTGTGAACTTCCTAAGCTACATAGTTGACCTTGATTGTATTTCTATTTGGTTATCTATTAGGAATAGTATCACCATTGTCATAATCATTTGGAATTGTTCCTTCTTATTTTTCAATGTTGCCCAACAAAGGGAGATTACATGGATTATTTTATATTGGTTTTAATATCATTGGTTCCTTTGGTAATTATATATCATCTAGAATTTTAGAACCCTTTGGTAATGATATTTGTTATATTTCTTTGTTTTTTTACCCTTCTCTTGCTTTAAATTATCTTTTAGTAAACCCATATTTGTTATTTTGGCATCTGTTCTTTAAAACAGGTACTCATAATGTGAGTGGGTTTCTTGGTGGATGTATCAATGATATGATCTCCACTACCTTTGAGACTTGGTATTTAGTTTGTCAATGCAAAACTATAATCTATATGATGAACATGCATTCTATCATATGTACAATAGTATATGGATCTCCATATAAGATGAAGAGGTAATTTGATCACTTGTCTCGAATCATTTCTCTTAAGATTTCACTTGGACTCTTAGTGTCCTCTTGGTCACTTTTTGAATCACCTTTTTTAGATGTATTTTATTGTAGATTTTTATTTGGATAGCAACCTTATTTCATACAACACTGATAGATGAGGATATAAATACATGATTAACACTACCATGTATTATGTTTTATAAGTATGTAATTTGATTTTATAATATTTTTATTAACTTGATCATATTAGTGATTTGATATTTTAGGGATATTCACAAACACAAACCTTAGGTGCTTTATATTGAACATATATATATATATATATATATATATATATATATATATATATATATATATACCATCAATTTTAGCCCTTAAAGGAGTGATAGCATGGACCTGGTTAAAGGGATGATAGGTATCACCCTCCCTACGGTAAGGAGGAAGAGGCTCTTTTATATCCATTTTAAATATTCTAAAAATTGATATGAGAATCAAATAAGTATTTTAACAGTTTTGGGAATATTGGGGTTTATTCCTAATTTAGTTAAAGGGTCTCGATTGATAAATAATTAAATAATATGTAGTAAATAAGTTACTAATTTTTGAAATTTATTTGTAATTAGAGCTTTTCTAAAAATAATAATAAGAGGGAGAAAATAAGACGTAGTTTACATTGTGTTGATTAGATTGAGACAAGGTCTAATATTCACTATGCGAGCTAGGGACACTGTCATAAACAGGATTCTAACTTTCATTTTCTGATTGGATAGGAGTGGTACTAGTGTTGTAGTCCTTGTCCAGCATTATTGTCCTAAGGATCTAAGCTTTTTAAGTTTTGCTCAATAGGTCTGTGTGACCCTATTTTTGAAGTTTTGATAGTTTAAACTCTGTATAAATCCATGTAGAGCATATTATTTCTTAAAACCATATCTTTCATTGTGCTTTGACCAATTTTGAGCAAGAGGGGGGGTTAGTATGTGTAAAATGCATGAGATGTGCTTCACACCCCGTATGTGGGCATGTTGCCTACATACCAGTACTCTGAAGAGGGATCAAGCCATATGTAGTTCTCCCTTTGAAAGTGTTTGGTTCAATTATCATATGAGAATGCAAGGAAATGCTAAACTGGGTGTCTTTGAGATGACTAAGGATTGGTGTAAGGATTCAAATAAGCTAGAAATAGTATTGGATGGTTATATGTAGAGAATATAGAAGATTTCCTGAACGGTTTCACTTTTATTCTTACTTGCTTAATAATATTTACCAACCCTTTCCGAATGATCTTTGAATGGGATTTTATAGGGATCTATTAATCATGGATTGAATTTTTTTGCGTTAGGCTGACAAGCAAAAAGATGGGGAACTGGAATAAATTGACAATTGGAGCTAGAAATGAGCTTGGAAAACAACACCAAAATTGGATAAGAGTGGCATTGATGCTATTGTATTAGGCAAACATGACCTAAGGGGATGGATTGGTCATAAAAAGAGGGTCTTGGCTTAGTTAACATTAGGTTTGGAAGGCTATGAATGACTGGGAATCGGTGAAAATAAACCTATGAGGGTCATGAGAGAAAACAAGAGGGACCTATGGGTTGAGTGTCATTAGCCATGTTCAAGTTACCAATTTTTACATTTTATATGATTACAATAAGAAAGACACAAAAATGCTAATAAGCAATCACTCATGAAAATAAAAATCAAAACTAAATTAATGCATTTAAAAATCATAAAATAGGAAACCCTAAGGGAACAAAGATATAGACATCGGTTCACCAAATATTTAACCCTAAAATATAGATTGTGGAGAATTTAGGGTTAAAGGGGTAAAGATAGCCTAGGACACAAAGATGGTAGACTATCTCTAAAATAGGATAATTATTTTCAAAACTTAGGTAGAACATATACTTATTTTATTTATGCTAAAAAGGTTAAAGATAGAAATTATAACCATATTATATATTGTAACGATAAATAAAATAAGAAATTTAGTTGGTTCTAATACTAATACAAATTTGGATCTAGAAAAGGTAGGAAGTAGGTTGGATTTGGATTATGGGTCAATTTCTATAAATTGAAAATTGTACCTTTGTAGTCATATACACTTACGTTGACATGGATAATTGCATTAAACTACTGTCTGACTCAAACGCAGGTGTCTAGTATAAAATACCTGCTAAAACTAGATGTGACCCCCTAAATGCTTATGGATTCTAGATCATCTTTACTCTGATACATTTAGATCTAGGGCATAGACTATCATTCCTTGTCAAATAGTAAAACTATAGTTTTTCATCTTCATAATGGTTGTGAAAAAAATAGGTTAGTGGGCATACAGTGTCAATCTATCGTAAATACCCCTCTGTCAGTGAGTGTTGCTTATATAAACAATACTCTAAATAGGGCCTCAAACTTATGTAATTCTCCCCCATGTGATGGCTTGTATGTGAATCATGCAATGTGTGATAAGTAAGTACAACAATGACTTAGCTTGTAACTTGTCAAATGTAGCTCATAGAATGTTTCGTCAGTACTTTAGACCTATAGATGTGTTGTCCCTATGACTAATATGGAAATAGGATAAAATAGGGAAGCTTTCCTCACTTGAGTACTTGATTGAGTGCTTTTGGTAAGTTGTCTTGGTCTTTTCTAGATTTGCACTAGGTGTGAATGGATGAGGGTTAATGTTATATTTTTATCAATTGCTTTGGAGACTATCTCAAATTAAAGCACTTAGGCTAACCATAGGAATACATTTCATTTATAAATTTGATGACTTTAAGGAATTAGACACTTGTGTTGGGTAAGGACACTTGCGTCGACATAGGCATTTTACCGGGACACAAATGTTCAAGAAGCAAAAAAACAACTACAGGGCCATCACTTATAGAAGATAAGATAAACACGTTTATAATATTTTGGGCATGAAAGAAGGTTTAAGTCATCAAAATAAAATTGGTCAGACTAAGGGATAAGTAATTAGGCATAAAGAGATAGTGTATGCGAGTCATTTCATAATGAGGAAGGTTTAGAAGTTGAAGGTGCATCTATGATATTTCTTTTCCAAGTATACAAGACTTAGATGTTATATAATTCATAAATAATATCTACATAATAATTTAACTCGACATTAGTTGAAAGGCTTAGTCTATATCAACATTGAAAGCCAGTGCCTTAATCATTATACTAATGAAAGTGATGCCATAATAAAAATGGACCTCTTAATAATAGAATGATTGATTCATTGTAAATATTTTTTTTTTCTTGTCATCCACTCTTCTTCTTATATAACTTATAAATCTAAAAAAAATATCCATAAAAACAAACTTTTTAACTTATAAATCTAAATAAAATCTGACAACAAAATTCTAAAAAAAAATTTGCTTTACCAACTTAATTGAAAATTTAAAAATGCCAAACTATCTTAAATTGAATATACATTATGCTTCCTCGAATTAATTGTACGACTCTTAAATCCTAACAAATGCTTATATCTTTTGGCTTGGCTTGCTTGTACGCCTCCAAATTTGTTAAGATGTCATCAAATGTACTCACTAAAAATAATAAGATTCGGTCCTTGACTGATTACGTGTTGCGTTAGTTGTGGCTTGTATGCCTTACAAACTCCTTGAAATATGGCCAGTGACACACGATATTCACATTCTAACCGAAGGATTCCCATTCCGTGAATAATATGCCGAGAACTGAGATATTATGAATCCATCTTCACAACTACCAAATCTCTAGGTGTCAGATAATAATAATAAATTTCCACATATAACTTTGACGCTCATCAATCCACCATTGTCCTTCAGAATTTAGAATGGTTGGTCTTTAAAAAGAAAACATTATAACATTAAATATATATTTATTTCAAATTAAACATATGTATTTATAATCCTTAAAAATAATTGACATTTCATTGAAAAAGTTCTCTATTATTTAATATTATGTCGGTACAATGTTAAATCAATTGCAATCACTACTTTTCTTTAAATGCTCACCAGGGTGTGAATAGGCAAGCATCCAGTGCAACATATTCTCTACTTTAAGGTGAGTTATGATAACCACAATTCCTGTGATATATTCTTTAATATGGGAGTTTAAACTCTATGAGACATTGTAACTGAAGGATTCCCATTCCCTGAATATTATGCCTATTTAATTTTTTAACAATGTATTACAGATAATATGTATTCCAAAATGAAATCATGGACGGATAAAAAGAATACATCTTCACTACTAAATTTCAGGTATCGAATGATAATAATAAATTTTTTAGAGGTAAATTTTGACGATCATTTATTTGATATTGTAATTGAAAGGATTTTTATTCCGTCATAATATGTATATCCTATTTTCTATCCACTTACGACAAATAATATGCATTCTGAGATAAAAAATAATCCATCTTCACTACCAAATTTTAAGTGTCAAATAATAATAATAAACTTTTAAAAGTTAACTTTGATGGTCATCCATTTAACATTGTCCTTCACAAGTTAAAATGGAATAATTCATCTTTAAAACCAAAACATTATAATTCTAAATATATATTTATTATAGATCGTTTATATATATTTATATTTATAATATTTAAAATTAATTAACACTTTATCAATATTTTATTTATTGTTTAATATTAGGTTTAAAAACATTCATACTACTGTTAACTTTAACTTTTTAACTTTTAATAAGATAGACTAATTTGATAAATTAGATAGACATTTTTTAAAACAATAAAAAAACAACTATTAGAGGCTCTGAATAAGACCTGAAACTAAACATTTTGTTCAGATAAACGACTTAACACTCGTCAAGAATAAAAAATGTTAAAAAACCCGTACTATTTAGGTGGCAATTATTACTACCAATACAATTGGGTAGCTGTTCAATGAAAACAAATTCACAGTAGTCCAAATTTTGGTGCAATGTTAAATCAATCGCAATCACTAGTTTTCTTTAAATGCTCACCACGTTGTGAACAGCTAAGCAAGCAGTGTAAGCACAATTCCTGTGATACTGTCGAATATGGGAGTTTACACGTCTTCTTACCGTCAACAAAAACAGAAGATGGGACTTAGGCCTCGACGTTTCCAAATGTGTTCATGGATAATAGAGCGCGGTATGTAAAAATATCTTATACAGATTCTCTCCGTGCTCTAAATGTATAGCCTTTCTTTGAAATTCACACTATGCGTATAAGTTGCTTATTGGCTCCTTGAACTGTGAAAATATTAGATTTCTATTTATTAGTTGTTCTTCGGGACAAGTTAAATTGATCTTAAATTTTCCGTGGGTAAGTCCTGCTTGTGTTTTGTGGAATTAATGTCGCGTGTTTAAATTGATCAGGTGGGCCATGATCGCCAATCTACTTCCTGGCCGAACAGAAATTCTGTAATTCTTGCAATATGAAGAAGCACAGGCCCACTGATTCATCGAGTGCTTCTCAGATTATTAAAAACATTGCATCTTACGGTATACATGCAAGAAATGTAGTGATTTTGTCCGAATAGCTAGTGTTATGTAAACAGGCTTCCCAACTGTTAATCCCGAGTCTGCTGATGGAAGAAACATTGAAGAAGAGTATTCTCTAAATAAGGTCAGTTTTAGGCATTGTAAATTCAAAACCTTAGCTACAGAATGTGTCCCAAACTTAGACAAATTTGCAATATCTGCCTTACTATGACCCCCTCGAATCTTGTGCTGATAAGAACTCTCTCTTTCCGTAATCTCGTTTACATCAAATTTGGAAATAGGATAGGATAGGATAATGGCATTGAATATTCCTAGGAACTCCACCAGCAGCATTGCACTTTGGAAGTCTGTTTCGATTACGCTAGCTTTTGGTACAAAACCACTACGGTTCTCTTTCCTCTGGTCATATTTTTTATTGATCTGCGAAGCACCTGAGGGAGAAGTGGAATATGAGAAGGGTATGGTGTTTTGTTTTATGTATGAATGGTTGAGACAAGAAGTGTATGGTGTTGCAGTGTTTTATTTGTGGATTTTTTATTTTTATTTTTATTTTTGGAATAATTAGAAGAGTCCTAATGAAGAAAGTCCTCATCATCAAAAGGTGTAGGATCACCTGGAAAAAATTTTAAGCTTTATTTTTATCTATGCCCTGCCACTTCTTCAACGTTTCTGTTTAATAGTTTACCTTTTACTGGCTGATATGTGTGTGGAAGAAGGTAAATAAATCATTCTATATTTAAGTAACATAGATAACATGGTATCTGTGATATCATGTTGTTTTGTGATTTGTAATGTCTGTTGTGAAACCTTTTGAGAAGACTCTACATTGTTAACATGATGCACTTGTGTTTGACCCTTGTAAGGTTGGCTCAACATTTTTAACTAAGAGATGTATGGAGTAACAAGTATTTGCATGTTCATCTACTCTTTTTATTTTCCCTTTATCTAGATTCTATTATGTATCTTCTGCAAGGGGATTAATCTTATATGTACTATGCCCTGTAGGTTTCAATAGGTTATACAAAAGGAGATCAAATGGATCAAATTTTAGTTTTCATATTTTCTTATGTCATTTCATAAGCAGTATCATCATCACTGTCATAGTAATATGAAACATGGCCATCTTTCTACTCAGTATTAACCAATAAAGGAAGCTCAAATGTTAGGGGCTCTTGTGGTTTTACTGGCTCTTTTGGTAATGGTTCTTGCTCTTGATGTGCATCTATGTGTACCCCAGTACTGAATGCCTTATTTGCATTTAGAGATGAAGGATCCATTGTACTTGAATCACCTATTTCATACATATGTATGTGCTCAATAGAAAAACAATATTTAGGTGGTACCACTATAGGAATGCGTTCAATTTCAGGATGTATCATTTCTTAAAAAATTAGAAGGTTTATTATCAGTAGGCATGGTTAATAATGCCCCATCATGTATGAATTTTACACATTGGTGAAGTGTAGTTGGAAAAGTTTTCATTAAATGTATCCAAGCTCTACCCAAAAAGTAAATTATAATGTAATGATTGAGACATTACCTAAAAATTAGTTGAAATCATTTTTTTATCCCATTGTCACATCCAATGTGATTTGACCAACTGAAGCGCCATGTGAATTATCAAACCCTTTATATGCATCACTATTTTTTGAAGAATATTGGTGCTAATACCTATGGTGGTTAAGAAGTTTATGCTAAAAATATTTAGACCTGATCCATTATCAATGAGCTCCTTTTTTATGCCCTTATTTTGCATAGTCACTTGTATGAACAAAGACAAATCTTGGTTAATAATTTCTTTAGATGGTAAATATGTTGGATCGAAGGTAATGAACTTTTCGTTGTTCTTGAAATATTTCATGATGTCTACAAAATAAGCAGGTTCAATATCAATCAAAACTTGGTTCTCATGCAATGTCTCATATAAAATATCCTTGTAAATAATAGATTGCTTTAGAAGCTCAAGGATTGAAATATTAGCATGTGTATTAGTTAATTGGTCAACAAGGTCATATTCCTTAGATTTTTTCACAAGTTTAGGCTTAGGAGGCACCTATTGTATGTTAACAAGTGGTGGATTATGTTGATCAACCTTACCTCTTCGAGTAGTAACAACATGGAGCATAGAATCTAGTATAAGCCATGGATGAATAATGGGTATGAAATGGTAACTATCATTTGAATAAGACTTAATTATAACAAATAGTTGAGAACATACATGTTGATGTCCAGATACTGATTCTATAGTATTACAAAAGGAATTATGAAGAGATATTAAGTGTTGTCTCCATTTTAAAACCCTCTCATGATGTTTATAAATTTGCTTAATAGATTTGACAATGTGGGTGATGTATCAAATTGTAACAACTATTACAGATTAGAATCCAAAATGGGTAAAAGATGCATTCATATTGCACATATTTAATAGAAAATATCATAAAACATTAATTGACCTAAGGTTTTGAGCTTAAAGATCAAGTTGACTCAATATTTCACTCTAAATTGGATATGGATCCCAACATGGATAGACAGAGTTAAGAATATAAAAATTATAAGCATAAGGTTGATAAATAGATCTATAGAAAACCAATTAATTATAAAACTCAGATATAACATATACTAAATTTATTATGTTGAGATATGTTAAAAATAAAAATTACATCTATGCTAGATATTGTAATGACAAAGAAATAATATACTTAGATGGTTTTGATGTTAATACAGATCTAGATCTAGAACATCTAGGAAGTAGATTGAAAGAATATTCCATAATAGTTGCTAAATATTGGATTAAGTGTGTCTATAGCCACAAACACTTGCGTCAACATAGGGTAGTTGCATCGATTCTAGTGTTTAGATCGAACATAGGTGTCTAGTATGGTATAGATATTAAAATAGGATGCAACCGCCGAGATGCTTTTGGGTTTGGCTTCACCTTCACTCTAGTGCATTAAAATATGAGCCATGGACTATCGCTCCTTAATAAATGATCAAACCCTAGTTATTCATCTTTATAGTGGTTACGAAAAAAATGGGTTAGTGGGCACATGGTGTCAAGCTACACCAAAGACACCTCTATCAATGAGTACGACATACATAGTCAATACTTCAAAGAGGGCCTTAGACTTATATAGTTATCCCATATGTGTTATCTTATGTGTGAGTCATGCAATGTATGATAAATAAGAACAATAATGACTTAGCTTATAACATAGAAAATATAGCTCTTGGGCTACTCTTTCAGTATATTAGACCTATAGATGTGTTATCCTTATGAATGATATGGAAATATGAAATCTTTCCTCACTTAAGTGCTTTATTGAGTGTTTTTGATAAGTTGCCTTGGTCTTTTTAGATTATTTATAGGTGAGGAATGAACAAGGGTTTATCTTATATTTATAATAATCCTCTCATAGAATGTATTTAATAAAATCACTTAGGTCAAACATTGGGATATGCTTCATTTTCAAACTAGATGATTTTAAGGAACTTAACACTTATGTTAGAACATGATACCTGCATCGATGTAGGTGTTTGTCTAGGACGTAATTGTCCAGGGAGTAGGAAAATAGATACAAGTTCAAAATATGTAGATGCATAAGATAAGTATGTTTTAAACATTTTAGGAAAGATAAAAGACTTGGATCATCAAAATAAGACTGGTCAAACTAAGATATAGCTTAAGCGACATAAGATAGAGGAGATAAGAGACTAAAAAAGTGATAAAGGTCTAGAACTAAGAGGAACAATCAAGTTTTCTAAGTGTACAAGATTGAGGTGTTATATAATTCATAAGTATCATATACAAAAAAATAGTGAGCATGGATAATATAATCAAGTTCAACCTATAAACTTAATAAGATTGAGTGATTTAATCACCTCAACCATATCAAAAATTAAACCAACAATTGTAGTAGATTGACTCAATATAGTCTATAAAAATATAATTTTGTGGGGTGATGACAATCCTTAAAAGTGTTTATAATCAAAAAGTAATTTGATTTTACAATATTAGATGCACATTGCATAGCATATGCACCTTAGATATGTCTCATGTTAAAGCTATGTATAACAATGGTACCAATATATAGAACTATACCACAAATATGTATCTAAATAATATAGCTATATAATTTGGCCAACTTGAAACAATGTAAGTTTGGAAAACATGTTCCCACTATAATTTGAAAATGAAAACTGCTATGTGTAGAACATGTTTTAAAAACATGCTCACACTATAATCTGAATCTAAGAATTGATGTAAATGTCAAAGTGGAAGGCATGTTTCCCAAACATGGCCCCACTATAATCTGGGTATGCTACATATTTAATAAATATAGGGAACATGTTTTGAAAACATATCCCTAATGAATTTGAAGCTATGACAAATTTGAAGAACATGTTTACAAAACAAGCCCACTCTACAATCTGAATCTGTGAAGCAATGTGGAAGTCATCCCTCTATGTCATGCTCCCACTAATATTCTCCCCTTTTTGAGGTGAAATAAGGTAACAATTGGTAGTTACCTTATCTCATAAGGATAAGATAACTATGTAAACTATGAATGTATAATGTAGCATATAGAGAGAACATGTCTAGGTAGATAAATCATTGAAACACAAATAATGTGATGACACCAATTCCTAAGATGCATGTTGTAGAACATGGAAATATCTAATAGTAATAATACAATCTCAAAAATCAATCAAGCACAGACACAATAGCATTCAAAAATTAAAGCAAGAGACACATGTAATATCCCCACTAAGATCTACTTAGAATAATGTGATTTTTTAGAATTTAATCAACATATCTTTTCATTAGATTTTATCATGAGAATATAATTAGTGATTAAAATTACAAACTCTAGGTAAGTTAAAAGTAAAATAAGAATGTTATATTTATCTGTCACTGATCACAATCATCATATGAAACACATCATAACTTAATATAGAAAGTAATTGCAAATGTCTAGCCACGGTCGATACAAATATACAACCACTGTTTTCAATATACAATGAGTAAATAATTATAAATCATCAAGGATAATATTTTAATAATAATACATACAAATATAATATACAATATACAAGGCTCTACGGAGCATTGGTTTCTCAAACTCTACTATCTATGGTAATCTCAAGTGTAGTCTCCAAAGAAGTAATATTATGGGGAGGGAGAGTATCATCCGAGCATTTTTTTACACCAACCATAGACCATTGATCACCTGTGTAATCTCCCATTAGAGAATAACTTTCTCTACATGGATGAGTAGATAATGATGGTTCAAGAATCCAAAGAGATAATCTAGTACCCATGTGCTTTATGATTTCTAAGAATATAGTGTACAATAAAAAAATTCATTCTAACATGATATCATACAAACATGTAAATTTAGAAATATGAAATGACAATGTCTAACTAACATTACTTTGATTGAATTTTTTTTTACTTATTGGTCTCTTAGATTAGTCAATTTTATACACATCACTTGATCGAATTACCTTCATTTGGGATTGGTGATGTTAGTAAGCTAGTGAAGTCTGTCTCAATACTTTCTTAGTACCAGTACTATGAGATTTGGTTAATATAAAAATAATCAATAGATTCATATAGATTACTTCTTACTAATAGGAATAAAATATGCTAAAGATATGAATAATAAAAATGCATGCATCTAATCCATCAAACATATGAATGAATCTCCACTATATTATTTATCACATTAATAATAAGCATAACAAGTATTCTTTATAACAAATGGGTATAATATATATTTAGATTACATATTCTAATTTATTTATGTAAATACAAATATAGTATATTTTTTGACAAGCACTAACATCATAGTCCACCATTTTTATGTTCACCCTACTCAATTTCAAACAGTCAATCATAATAATTCTAAGAAATCAAATAAATCATAAACCAAATTGCAACTCATATGAACATAATCTTTCATTTAAACCACTTGTTACATTTTTAGTAGACTATGTCATGTAATTATATATTCCTAACCCTCGAGATTATGTGGCTTGTTTTTAGTAGTAATAATACTATAGATATAAGCAAACATCCATATGCTATCTATAAGTACCTAAGTCATCATATTGATATTTTTCATATATATGAACACCTATATATCCTAATTATATCCATAAAATGTACCATATAATTACTCAAATATTATATAGATATTGTATGTAGATGCCATCAGTCAATTTATAATTCTAATCAATGTCTTCATATGATTTCAACAATCATTATAACTATACATTCATGTTAATAGATAGGGTCCTAAAATCAATAAATTGTCTATATACATAGTATACTCTTCTCTAGCCAAATTGACATCAAACACATATGGTTTATACATGTATTTAATCTTCCTATGCTTAGTTCAATATGTAATTTAAGTGTAAGACCAATTACTTAACTTGTTAAATAGTTACAAGCCATATTATCTGAATATTATGTAGGTAAGATCTCAATATGTTTTAACTTAACATCATCATGTATTTCTAGTGAATGATTTAGGATTCTATAATAAGCTACATATCTACTACCAAATCTTATGACTAATACACTTTACACATAAGTGTTATACCTGCCATACACCACGTATATAGGTGTATGAGAAATATATTTATTCGATTTCCCAATTTGAATCTATAATAAATCTTCTATTTGTATAGATAAGTTATTAGACAATATAGTTAATCTATTCAATATAGGCATGGCTATATACTACTAATAAAAATGAATTTTGTATATACTAGATACCCACCTACACACATTACATCCCTTACCATGCTATGAGATATATTAATTTATAGGCATGATTTACTTACCAATCTAATCTATGATACAAAATTCATATATATATATATATATATATATATATATATATATATATATATATATATATATATATATATATATATATATAATGAATTGAGTATATCCTATTATGTAGATATCATAGCATACTAACATGCCATTAATTAGATTTAATTGGTATTTAACTTTATTCATTTATAAAATGTTATTTTAGTATACTTTAAAGGCATAAATCTAAAACATTATCCATATACCTCTTAAGTTACATGTTAATCCATTAAGTAAACAATTATTCTATCACCATTTTAGTTTTTTTTATATATAAAAAACTTATCGCTTGGGGTATGCACTCATTGTCCATTCCTACATTCTTCACCATGATTTGTAAAATAATAGTGCATTGTACAATTTCGTTGTTATTATCTATCATAAATCTTAATCATACATCTCACTATCTTAAATACATAATATATGTTCATTGTATATATATTGATCCACTATATACATATGACTATAAATATTCATTCCTTATAAATTCTATATAAATCTAGCTTTTGTGTATCCATTCATTGTATACAAATCGCTATAAATAATTATATCATTGTTATTATAGGTTTGTACATATACATCACTATATGTAAACACCAACATCTACCAACTAAATCAATCTTGCATCTCCCACATAGAATAATCATTCGACATAATTTCTATGTAATCCTAGCTTAGGAAAAACATGGGTGTCACTCTGATTTCATATCCAACATAACAAACAATCACTACCTAAATATTGATGAATGAGGAAAATTTTCAAGAAGAGAACTTTATATTTTACTATGCTAGGAGATCTTGTTAAGAAAAATAACAAATATGTTTAGAATTTGGATGTTGGTAAATTAGACACTCAATTGACAAATATTATTTATCAGGCTATATAAAGTGGTATTTTAGTTCATATTTATTAAAATGACTACCATATCTAAAAATAAATAAGAAATCCACCAATGAAACAAATGCACACCAAAAAACATAAATGTTGTTTAGTAAAAGTAAATAAAAAATGCCTCTAGGTTTTTAGGACCTACCTATGATTCATAATTCTATGCATAAACATTGCTAGAATAAAGGATTGATAGTACCCATGGATCTATAGGATGAATATCTATCAACTTCATATGCTTAGACCTTTGTGAAAGTTTACGATTGACTTCTACTCTCAAAGGCATCATATCAGTAGATAGAGGTAAGAACATATCCAATTGGAATGCCCCTACTTCTTTAACTCCACTTGCACCTTTAACTTCGCCTACACATCCAAAACTATTAACTCCAAAGTAACCTTTAGAAAACAGAGGACATTAAAACTTACCACATAGGTACTCCATTTTTTTGGCCATCATAAAATGACTTTTTATGCTCTCTTCCCATGCTTCAAACCCTCTTCTCCCCCCATCCATGCTCCTTCTCTTCTACTCTTATTTCCTTCTTTACATGTTTTTATTTCTTTTTTCCATTTTTCTTAAAACTTCTAATTCGTTAAGATTTATTTCCTTTCTTCATTTCTTATGAATATATTTTTCCTTTAAATCTCACTCCATTCTTTTAAAGTTCATCCTTCATCATTAAAGCTTACCTTTTTATGTGTGTTTTTATTTTCTACTCTTCTAATTTGTTTTGTTTCTTAATTGTTTGTTTTTATTTATTTTATTTCCTTTTCCTATTTTTTATTATAATTAAGATAGCATATAATCCAATTGTTAATTATAACACAATTAATAATTATAATACCATTCTAATAATCATATCTATTTATATTAAGGTGTTATCTGTTGATAGTGTTATCTATCTATATTAAGGCATTAAGCCCTATAATGATATTCTTGAATATCATAAAGATGACAAGATAATGTTCTCAACATTATTAAAACATGCTATTTAGTCTACATCTGGTAGTACTAAACACTATTCATGCAAATTTATAATTTTGACAACATTAATAATAATGAGTATAGTAAAACAATATAAACACATAGTAACATTCATAACACAATCACACGAGATTAATTCTTCTAAGAATAAATCTAAACTAACACATACATATATTATTATCTACATGTAGATAACATAAAGAACATACAAACTCTAACTATTTAAACTATGCATTTAATGTGTACTATTTAACATGGTGTGTGTATGGGTTGTATTCATTCCTCTGTCATTCTCAAAAACCTCCATCTATGTCACACTCTATGATGATACTCTCCCTCTATCATGCTCTTAAGGGTGAATTTATCTTGTATCAAACTCATGACAAGAAAGTAATCAGTCTATAGAATCATGATATAAATCATAAAATATTATTGTAATGACAAATCAATATGATCATAATGTAAAGAATATACAATATAACTAAACTCATAAAAATGCAACCATGAAATTGAAGAAACATGGAACTATCCCATAATAGCATATGACTTATAAATTAGTTGAATAATAATCAAATCAAATTATCAACCATAAAAATCTATGTATTTTTAATTAAATTTCCTTAGTATTAATTTGGGATGTTACATCCTTCCCTCCTAAAGTTGATCATCATCCTAATGACACTTATTCGAACATTAATTTTGAATTAAAAATATTATTCGGAAGAAAAGTAACATATTATGAAGTATCAAATCAAGTAAATAAATATAGAAATCCCCTATAGAACTCATCATAATCCTTCCAAGTAGCACTATCTTCAGAGTATTGGTTCCACAAGACCTTGCACTGTGACATCTCTCTATTATGCAAATGAAGTTTATGAGTGTTAATTACAATTATTTGTTATACCTTGACCACCCTGAGATCCAAAATATTCAAAGCATTCCAATCCAGCACATGTAAAAGATCAACGTATAATTTTTAAGATAAGATACATGGAAAACATTATGCAATAGAGTTGGGGCCAGTGGAAATTGGGAGATTATGTTAGAATCTAATAGTCTTAGGGAAGCACTTAAGATAGAGAATAAGAATGAGAAGAATAGATTGTATTCTTAATAGAATGCAAAACTCATGTACAAAGTAAATACATGAATTCATCTATTACAACATTATCTCATTTCATCATTACAAATACATTCATAGAGTTCTCTATATATAGGAAAGAGAGAGGTGTAGACAACCCATAGTGGGCATGTCATCACCATGTGCACACATCAAAGTGGGGTATGTTAGCTCCATGTCCATACACAAAAGTGGGGTATGTCACCATCATGTGCACACACCAAAGTGGGGTATAAAGTGGTGGATAACCCATAGTAGGGTGTGGTACACACATGTCAAGTGAATAAATTGTGCACAAACAAATGTGCACATAATTAACCATCTAATTATATGTTACATATATATTAACTCCTAACTAAAGGTAATAGTGAAAATAGTATAATTCACCTAAAGGTAAAACTAATTCATGAAAGGGTGAAACTAGTTTGGGTGAGAACCCTTTTCACACCAACATCCCCCCTTAAGTGCAATTTAGGGGTTAAACACTCATGGAAAAGAGAATGGGTCCTAAAAACTATGCCTTATAAGGTACTAATGTACAAAAATTCATTTCAAAATACAAGAGAATGAGAAAAACTATAGGAAAAAAATCACCCCATGTGAGGATAATAGAAGAAGTAGACTCTTTCTGAAGTAATGTTGAAGTCGACTATCCCTACCAATCCATCTTACCAAAATGAATGGATGTCAAGTCACTGTAACCAAAAAGTGATGTAGCAAATGGTGTTAAATATGTAGACCACTCAAATATAACATTGAATGCAAAATAAATGGGTAGTGAGATGAACCCAAAAAAGCATTGCTTGAACACCACCCATCAATAAAGAACTAGGAGAAGGTAGAAATGTATGTCTCTATTGATGTAGCTAACCTAAGTGGTGACTAGTGAACATAAAGATGGTGTCACTAAATAAAGGTCATCGAGCTGTGAATAATTACTTCAAGGTGCAATGGATCCATAACATGGTAAAAGAAAATTCCCCATAGACCAAATCAAAAAGTAAAATAATACCAAAAATTAAAAAAACTAAGATATGTATGAGTTGACATAGCCACTACTCAAACATCATCTTATGGATACTGGTACATGCCAAAATAGCACTAAAATTGTTAGAGACATTCAACAAGTGATAGATATTTTGAAGATACAACTAACGAATATACAATTGAAAGATATGCTATTGAGACATAAAAAGGTCCTCAAATGGGTTTCAACATATAAGTGCCTGATAAGATACAAATTTATAATGAAGGAGTAATTTTTTTACATGAGAAAAACTTTGAAAAAACTCAAGGCACCAAAAAAGGGGCCAAAAGGAGACACAAATACTACAAAATTCCACTTAATAGAATATGCTTCAACGGAATGTCAACATGTTAAATGAAGTCAACAATGCTAATGAAGCACGTAGACTAAGTAAGAACACTAATGTGGAAAAATACAAGTTTTTCTATGAGGGGGTCTGACCACCTATTTGAATGGACCACACCCGCCATGGTTCATCAATAAGAGTTATGGGCCATAGATTATGATAGCACATCTCACCATGGGTGACTGAAACAGGTGGCCACATGTGCAATTTATTTTTTTGAGATAAAAAATATTCAAAAAAACTCGTGGGGTAATTCATTTTTTACCACGACAAAAAATCATGTAAAAAAACTTGAGGTGCAATTTTTTTTTGTCAGATAAAAAATTGTAAAACAACTTAAATAGGTGGCTAATTTTACCCTATATGCAATTAGCCATGCATGTTTTTCCTTATTAGTTTTGAGTTATGTAAAGGTTGTCACCTTATAGTTGGTTTAGTCAGTGTTGTAGTCACTTAATAAAGGATTGTCCATGGTAAAATAAATTCAAGCACACAAAAGTGTAGACAAGAGATGGGCACAATACACCGACACAACCCCTATGAATTCATGAAACCTAGAATTCGCCCCCAAGGAAACATAATTTGGCACATTATATTTATTGTGATTATAGTTTCCACCAACAAGAAATGCAAATTGAACTTGACTTCAATGTTGTACAAATCCTCATGAAATGAGCATAGACTGAAACTAAAAATTTAACATGATGCTAAGTGAAATTATAAGCACCATTGTGAAGTAAACAATTTTTTTTCACTTTTAAAAAAATAAGTGCCTTGATCTAAGGTCATATGCAAAAGTTATGTAGTTTTGAAGTTCCCAAAATGAGGATTAGATAGTGACATCTGTTAGAATGTGTAATTTTTTGAAAAATTAGGCAATAAAATTTGAAACCATTTATATTAGTGCAAAGAGAATGAAAAATTATTTTAAATAAAAAAACACTAAAAAATGGAGGTCTGAAGCTCAAGATATAGCCTTCTGAATTTGAACTGCAATTTCAAAATGCCAATGGAGAGGGCGCCACCCATAAGGTCACCAAAGTTAGTATAATTGGCACTAAATTTAGAGATCTACCAAGTTTAGAGGAACTACCAAATGGAAAATTCTACCCAAGTTAACAAAACTCCCACCCAATTTAGAGAAAGCTACCCAGTTTTTTTTTTAAATTTCCATATTTATTTGAAATTGGAAAAAAATACTATTTTTCGAGGGTTTTGTAAAACCTGAATTTACAAAAATCATTTTTTGAAGCATTTTCATTTTTTTTTTTGAGAAAAAAAAATTTAAAAAGAAGTTTTGAGTTTTCTTTCAATTGAAAAAAATTTAAAAAAATAATTGAATGGCTAGGGAAGAGTTCGAGTCTCCCACCCACAGTTGATAGCTGGGGATTGGGGTGAAGCCTAACCCCAAAGGCCTACAACCTAGGTATTTTGGCATAGCCCCACCCCAAAGATCTCATGCCTTAGGTTGAGGGTTGAGAACTCCCCAATAGACTTTATCTTAGGGTCCAAGCCTACGTCTTGCAAATGGCATAGGGCGTACAACCTGTAATTTTTCTTTTTAAAAAATTGAATTCTTTTTACAAATTTTTTTATATTGTTTTTTAAAAAAATATAAAAAAACTAATTTTTTATTTGTTTTTTTAGTTTATATATATATATATATATATATATATATATATATATATATATATATATATATATATATATATATATATATATATATATATATATATATATTCTAATTTATTATATAAAAACCCTCTTTTTTTGGGGAAACTCTTTTTTGGGGAAAAAAACTAGATTTGGAAGAGGATTTTTTGAAAAAAAATTACAATTTCAAGGGGCAAAAAATGTATTTGAGATAGAAAAACTTAAAGTTTCTCCTTCAATTCTCTAGATGCATGTAGAGATTCTACAAAAGAAACTCATTGATGGAGCCTCCAATGTTCAACTCAAATAATTTGGGAGTAATACAAGATGTTCTGAATGTGATGACAAGCTCTGATGTGCATCAATCAAGCTCGAAAAAAAGAACCTTAAACTAAACACTCAATAGAAGCCCTCCCTAGAATTTGATTATTCCTCTCATGTCTTTCTAATTATTTGGACCATCCTACAGATGTAAGAGAAGAGGATACTTTATGGTAAGAAAAATTAAGCAGTTATGCTAGAAAATAAGAATGAGAAGAATAGATTGTATTCTTATTAGAATATAAAACTCATGTACAAATCAAATACATGAATTCATTCATTACAACATTACCTCATTTACTCATTAAAAATATACCCCTAGAGTACTCAATATATAAAAAGGAGAGAGGGATCGATAACCCATAACGATCATGTCATCACCATGTGTACATACCAAAGTGGGGTATGTCACTTGCATGTACACACACCAAAGTGGGGTATGTCACCACCATGTGAACACACTAAAGTGGGGGATAAGCTGGTGGACAACCCATAGTGGGGTGTAATCCACACATGTAGAGTGACTAGATTATGGATAGACACATGTGCATATAATTATCCATCTAATTATGTGCTAAATATATGTGCACATTGTGAATTCCTAAATAAAGTTAATAATGAAAAAAGTAGAATTCACCCAAAGGTAAGACAAATTCACCCAAGGGTGAAACCAATTTGAGTGATAAATCTTTTCACACCAATAGCATTATAATCATATACACTATAGGATTGACAACTTATAAAACCTTAAAAGTTCCCACATATCTTGGTAAAAGTTTCACTGACTTATCGATTGTAATCAAGCTCTTCTATGGCTTAACTCATAAGAACATTTTTTCACCAACTAAAAACTACCTATCTATTCTCTTCAGATCTTCATAACTCTTCTACCTATCATTAGCTTTGGCCAAGCTTTTCCTAATTAATATAACTTGATATTCCATTTCTAAATTCATCTCAGGTTCAAAGACTACCAAGTCTTCCAACCTATCCCAATTGATTGGTGTCCTACACTTTCTTCCATGTAATGCTTCAAATGGTGCCATCTTCAAAACTGATTTGTATGAGTTATTGTAAATAAACTAAACAAAAAAAAGATAATATTCCCACTTATACTACTGATCCATGTAATATATATGAATAAGATCCTCTAACACTTGATTAACTCACTCAAGCTGACCATTAGTCTCTAGGTTGTATGCAGTGTTGAATTTTAGTTGTGTACCCAAAGCTAAATTTATAGTTACCCAAAACCTAGAAGTCATCTTCAAATCATGATCTAAAATGATTTTCTTTGACAATATATATAATTGATACACTTATTTTACAAACTTCTTTGCAAGAGTGGATGCATCATCAATTAAATTCCCTAGTATGAAATGCAAGATCATGTTGTTCCGATTTTTTGATAATGATAAACCTTGGACAAAGTCCATAATTATCACCTACCAATTCTATTCTAGTATATCATATGGATACAACAATCCAACCGAATGCATATGTTCAACTTTTACTCACTAACATTCTAGACAACATGACACAAAGTTCTCTGCATCTTTAATGATTCCCTTCTAGAAATAAAGTGATTTAAGCTCTACCATGAGCTTGGTTACTCCTAGATGTTCAAAATATGGGGCATTGTTAAGTTCCTTTAGCATTTTGCTCCTCAAATTCTCTCGATCTATCACTTACATCCTTCCATTGTCATGTACCTTCTATGACTTAAGGCATCGACTACTGTATTTTATTTGCCTTTGATATAGTTGATATCATAATCATAATAAGATAATAACTCTAGCTAGCATCTCTGAGAAGTATTTAAATTTAGTTGGGTGAAGATGTATTTAAGTCTCAAGTTATTAGTCTCAAGCTCAAATGATTTTCCACATAATTAATGCCTCCAAACTAGCAAGGCATTAACTATTGATGCAAGTTCTACATCATGACGGGCATAGTTCAACTCATAAGTATTTAACTTCTTTGATTCATAGGATACCATTGCACCCTCCTGCATAATGACTCCTCCTAGTCTATTTCTAGACACATTTGTGATCACTAAAAATTGACCATTAGGATAAAAAAATCTTAGTACTAGTGCTAAAGTAAGCCTCTTTTTTAATTCTTGAAAAGATACTTCACACTTGTCTGACTAGATAAAACTTTAGTTCTTATGCTGCAAAGAGGTAATAGGATTAGATATCTTAGAAAAATTTAGAATGATTTTCCTATAATAGCCCACTAATCTCATGAAGCTTCTTACCTCGTACACATTATTTGATGTTAGATACTCCATAATGGCTCTCATATTTGATAGATATACATAAATACCATCTACAGAGATAATATGTCCCAGATATTATACTCTCTCTTTCAAAAATATGCACTTAGACAACTTACCATAAAACTTGTGCTTTCAGAACCATTACAAAACTAGTTACAAATATTGAAAATGCTCCTATTCATTCTTAGAGTATATAAGAATGTCATCAAGAAAGACCCAAAAAAAATGATCTATGTAATATCTAGCACACTATTCATGAGATTCATAAATGTTATTATAGAATTTGTCAACCCAAATGGTAATAATGTCAACTCATAGTGCCCATAACAATTTCCAAACAATGTCTTTGGAATATCCTCAACCAATGGTATCTTGATCTAAGATCAATCTTATAAAATATTGTTTCCCCTCGCATATGATCAAAAATATCATCTATTCAAGGTAGTAGATACCTATATTTGGTAGTTATTTTATTCAACATTCTATAGTCTATGCAAAGCCGAAGAGTGCCATCTTTTTTCTTGATAAAGACAACTAGTGAACCCTATGGTGACACACTTGGTCTGATCAACCCCTTTGACAATAATTATTGGAGTTGAGCCTTCAATTTAACTATTTCAATGGTTGTCATCCTGTAATGTATCTTAGACTATTGTTTTGATCCATATATGATATCGATAGATAAATCAAACTAATGTCTATGAGGCAATCCTGACAATTCCGCTAGACACACATCATTAAAATTCTTAAAGAATGGATAATTTTCAAGGGATGGTTCCTTAGATTTATTCATTTCATTTATCTTGATGATAAATTCTTAGTACCTTTTTTTGTGAGCCTTATTAAGCTTCATTGTAGAAATTTACCTAAGCTTCAACTCTCTTCTCACCCTATATTTGTGCCTAATTTCTAAAATAATTCAAACACTCAACCTTTTCAGATAGTAGTCAACCTTGGATTTATTATTAGTAAGCCATTTGACCCCTAAGATCACATAATATGACCCTAATAGTGCTATATAAAGATCCATAATTGTCATGAATCTGGGCAACGTAATCTCTAGCCAACTATGTAGCTACCTAAACTCTCACATTTTTAGAGTTTTTCTACTCAGTGGGATTCTCTTCAGGTACATACTAGTGTAATTCCTCTTCATGGCCATGAACTTCTTGTTTTAAAGCTAAAATTTGGTCCCTGATTTCATTCATGGCTATGAGAATCTAATCAAATTTTATTACTTATTCAGTGACAAATTGAATTGGATCAAATGGAGGGTTATTATCATTGACAATTAAAGGACCTTCTCCAAATACTCTAGCTTTCACCATTATCCTTTCTAATAAATAGAAGGATACAAAAAATTTAGTAGACTCATTAAGTCCTAGAGGTTGAGTCATTGTTTTGATATCACATATAACATCCCCACTAGGATCTACTTAGAATAATGTAATTTTTTAAAATTTAGTCAATTTATTCTTTCATTAGATTTTACCAAGAGAATATAATTAGTGATCCAAATTAAACACTCTAAGTAATCTAACTGTAAAATAATCATGTGACATCTATCCATCACTAATCATTATCATTATATGAAACACATCATAACTGAATATAGAAAGTAATTGTATATGTCCATCCAAGGCTGATATAAATATACAACCACTATTGTCAATGTACAATGAGTAAAGAATTAAATCTCATCAAGGATAATGTTTCAAAAATAATAAACATAGATACAAGGTACAAGACTCCTTAGAGCATGATTTCTCTAAACTTTAATATCTATGGTAATCTCAATTATAGTATCCAAAGAAGTATTGTTGTGGAGAGGGAGAGCATAATCTGAGTGCTTTTCCATACTAACAACATTCCATCAATCCCTTGTACAATCCTCTATTAAGAAATTTCCCTCCCTTCTCGGATGAGTAGATACTGATGATGAGGGAATCTAGAGAGACAAGCTAGTCCCTGTGTACTGTATGATTTCTAAAAATATGAAGTGTACCATAAGAAAATTTATTCTAAAATAATATCGCACAAACATGTAAATCATATATATGAAATGACAATGTATAACTAATATTAGTTTGGCCAAAATTTTCAATATTTATTGATCTCTAAGATCATTCAATTTCATGCACACCACTTGATCATATGACTTTCATCTAGATTTGGTGATGTTAGTAAGCTAGTGAAGTCTGTCTCACTACTTACTTAGTACCATAAACACAAGAGTTATTTAATATAAATATAACCGATTGATTCATACATATTACTTGCTACTAGTAGGAATAAAACATGCTAAACACAAGAATATTCAAAATGCATACATTTAATCTAACAAACATATGAATGAATATCAACTATATTAGTTATCACATAAATAATAAACATAACAAGTACAATTTATACCTTTTATAATCTATATTTAGACTACATATTCTAATTTATGTAAGTAAATACCAATGCAATATATTCTATGACAAACACTAATATCATAGTCCACCATTTTTATATTCACACTACTTAATTTCAAACAACCGATCATAATAATTCAAGGGAATCAAATAACTCATAAACCAAATTTTATCTTGTATGATCATAATATTTCATTAAAACAACTTATTACGTTTCTAGTATATTACATTCATGTAATTATAGATTCCCGACCCTCAAGATTTTGTGGATTATTTTTAGTAGTAAATAATGCTATAGCTATAAACACACCTCCATATGCTATATATATGTACCAAAGTTTTCATATTGATATTTTTCATATATACAAGCACTTGTACATTCTAATTATTTTCATAGCATGTATTGTATATAATTATTTAGACAATATATAAATAATATGTTTAGATTCCATCAATCATTTTACAATTCTAATCAATGTCTTC